>JAQZBX010008008.1:14021-49198 GCA_029593785.1 Cabassous unicinctus | reverse complement strand
TTCTATTTTTAAATTCCCCACTGGAATAGCCCTAGAACAGACTTCAATGACTTTGTTGCAGTGCTCCAACTTCCCATCCCTCTCCACTCCCATATTTCACAAGCCCCTAAAGTTACAGGGAATAAATCTAAACTCAGCCTGGTAGTCAAGATCTGCTTTAATATTGCCCTGAACTAATTTGTTTGCCTTATTTCCTATTACACTCACTCATTTATGTGCCCGAGCTTTAGTTACAACTTTTCTGGATGTATGTTTTGCTTTTCAGCTTGTCAGCCTTTGTACAACACATTTTTGTTGCTCGCCATATAAAATAAACAGTAGCAAGTATTATGGTTGCTATCAGGCCAAAGATTTAATTGGCCATATCAATCTTTCAGACCACAGAGATGCTATGTTTAGCAAGAACTTGGTAAAATCTCTTTAACTTTTGGGGTAAGTATGATATTATTCTTGGCTCAAGAAGCAATGTTAAGGGAAAGGAAGGTGGATGGATGTCAAAACTATACCCTCAGTTAGTTTTTCTTGTGCTGTCTTTATTTTCAAAATCAGGTCAAGATTTAATGTTCCCCAGTTTAGATTGTTGGAAAGTGAAGAATGTTAAGTAAAGGTATGGCATCTTCCTGTACGTCTGCAGCTGTGCCTTCTTCACCTTGTTATCCCTAAATATTTGTTGAATACAAGAATGAATGTCCCAGAATTCAAATCCAGAAGTGGATGAGTATAAGAGGAAATTGGAAGAGAACCAAGAGGTCAGGTAATACTCAAAGAAGAACTGGGGAGATGAACTTCATTTAGGGGTGATCCAGGCAACAGTTAATGCTGACAGACTGGATGATTTAATGTAATGACAACCAAAATGACAATACCTTGTGTATGTATAGGCACTTATCTTTTCAGATTATTTTCACAACTATCATTTTATTTTTTTAAATATTATTTTATTTGATCCAAAAAATGATCCTCTATATTTTATAAGGTAAATATCATTCCACTTATTTGAAAGATGAAGAAACTGAGTTAACCAGCTTTTGGTCATTCAGGTAATAATTTAGGCTTAGGAACCCAAGAGTCCCTTATCCCAAAGCACTAGGCTTTATGGGGTTCATAGAGACTGAAAGGTTTGCTAAAGTCATGATTCATAGTGTATTACCTAGAATATCATACATGCCTGAATTGCTTCTGTTCATTGAACAGATATTTACTGAGCACCTCCTCTGTGCTAGGGGTTCTGCTTTCAGAGTTGGGGATAGATAGGAATAAAAAAGGTAAAAATTCTCACTCTTTCTCTGTGTTCATTCTAATGAGAGGAGTTAGACAAAAAGTAAGATTGCTTGACAGCTAATAGCTCTAGTGTGATTTTAGAGTCTAGAAAACCCTTGCAACTTCAAAGAATTCTGTGTTGTTTGAAAGGCAGAATAAGGTCAGTAAACAGTAACATCATACTCCACTTCACTATTTATGTATTCCATTTTTATGAATTTCCTTTCACCATTCCTTGACTCTAAAACAGTAGTCAATTTACATGGCCATGAAGTTGAATGAGGAAAGTTCGAGAATAAAAAATGAAGGCCTTGATAGAATAACTGAAATATCACTGGAGAATATGTTAATTGCAAATTGTTTCTTTTGTTGGCCAGAGACTGAGTCAATCAATGAAGTGCCTCTGGTAGGTGTCCAAAAAGGGAAAAGAAATCTTCCATTTCTTCATTTCAAGCTAAAAACACAAAAACCCTGTTTAGTAAGAAAAAATGCCAAAGATTATGTTGAATATGCTTCTCAGCACTAGTCACAACTGGGGACACAGGGACCTGAGGCTGATAGACTGGATTGTTTGCTGCTGTCCTCAACAAAAGCCTCTTTCAGACCAGAGGATGGTGTATATCAGCCATGGCTGGGAGTAGTGTGCCATGAATAATATATTTGATATGTGTACCTTATATTCAAGCCTTGTCAATGGATACATGCCCAATCAATTGACATTTAGAGGAGTTAGCTTACTAATGAACAATGTGTAAATGCATGCATAGCTTGTCATCAAGATATTTATGTTCACTTCCATCTAATGACTGGTCTAAGCCACAGCTCCTATAATTGCACCCATTGCTTCTAAAAGGCTAAGGGGATAAATTGACTGTGGAGTGTTAGTGGGTGGTAGAGCTACTCCAAACTTTAGGAATGTTATTCCAGTGTCTAAATCCAGGGGCTCAGCAGCCATCCCTGCTGGGTGATTAAAGAAAGCAAAGAAGCAACTCAATCACTTGGGGAAAAAAAGCGAGAACACTTAAAATGCTTTCAATGTAAGATAACTCTCTGATGAGAGTTGAATTATTAAAATAACAAGAGTTCTGGGAAAGATCAACCTGTGTGTGCAAGAGGATTTGGCCTACCGTCTAAAAACCTTCACTGCAAACAAGTTTTGAAGTGAGTGCGCTGAGGAAGCAGGAATTAAAACTGAGATAAATGGTATGAGTCAACATAGGTAAAATAGTACAGGCTCACATGTAAGTGAATGTAAAAAATGATGGCGGCCATAAGTAAAACAAAGAGGCATGTCACCCTCCTCTTCCTTTCTGTGCAATGCTGGCTAACATTGTGAGTCCTGATAATTTTGTCTGAGAGCATCTCTTCTCCTTTTGATGTTGCCCAGAATATCATTTATTTAGCTCAGTGAAAGGAGTTAATTCTGCAGTGTGTTTTCAGTGCCCTCTGACTCTCATGCCCATTGCCCTACCGGGTCACTCCATCTTTTCATTGTCCCAGTCCATTGGCTCACTGGCCATTCAAAAGATAAGCATGGAGCGCTAGTGCGCCTTACAAGTTTAGGATGGGAATGGGGGGAAGCCGCGATGCCATGTTCACAGATACTAGGCTTGTCTCAACCTTCTCTTGAGAGAAACCTGTGGCCTCATACTTTCTTTTCCAAGTTATTATTCAATTATTGGCGAGTGGGCCTGATTACCAGCCTGTGAGATAGTGAGGGTCACCATGTCTTAAAACAGGTCTTAGAAATCAATCCCCAAGATTCTTTAGCACCCCAGCTTTTCACAAACGCAAACCAACCTCTTGTGAACACCCCACAAATGTCACTGTGAGAGTGACAGTTACATTACACACACTTCTGAAACACTCCCTTTCAGGGAAGCAGCAGTCTCCTTGGCATCGTTTGGAGCAAAAACAAATAATTGCCATGACAAATCGATTAAAAAGGAACATGCACAAACAGAGACTGCTTTTCCCTCATAAGAAAACAATGAAATATTAAAATGAATGTGAAGAGGAGCTGAATAGTTTGGAGAGATGGTAGTTGGAGACTTGGAGGCGCTCACAGCAGTGAAGAAGCATTCACGGAAGCAATCCTTGGAAACTGGATTTTTGATGCACCTCAGATTCAAGTTGCAAAATGAAAAATCTTCCAGTGCACACTCTGCTTCTAATTAGTGTTACACTTTCTCAAGAGTACTAGCTAGTTAATCCTAAATGGAAATGATCCATCCCTTCTAGATTTCTTCTCTATGAGATGTTACCTCTTTAATGATGCTTTGCTCTGTTTCTTGTTTTCTTTCTACTTTGTAGAAATCAAATTTCCATCTCACTACAACTGAAATGCTTACTAGTTTTGGTTTCTTTCTTTATTCTTCAGATTCTACCTCCAATTAGTCACTTGTACCATTCTAGTACATGTTAAATATTTTTTCTTTAAGTTCCAAAGTGCTATAGCATGCATTTTATACTTTCCATCATTGCAGGGAAAAATGTTTGCTATTATTTAATTCCTGAAAGTTTGTAGAGGAAGGTGGATTTAGAATTTTATATATATATGATCATATATATGTGGTTGGAAATGCTGTTGCAGGTAAAATAGTCAATATGAGTAGATGTTAAAGTGTGTGTCTGTGTGTGTGTGTGTGTGTGTGTGTGTGTGTTAAAGGAGAGCAGAAAAAAGCATGAATTGTCTACTAAGTGTGTAAATGAGAAGAGCCATTTAAGATGAGGCATTTAAAGTAGGCTAAATCATGTGCTTAATGGTTGGCACTGGTGTAAGAGAGGGCAGCATCATGGTGGCCTCTAAGTCTTACTTAAATCCTTACTGGGTATCTCTGCTGGGTACCCAAGAGTTTATGCACTGGTATTAGTGGGGGATATAGCAGTGTACCATGATGGAGGAGGAGACAGACTCCCTGTCCGTCTCTGAGCAGTTGGAACATAGATGGTTCTGGTGTGATTCTGGAAGTAAAAGCCTCAGTTGGCCACAATGGAGAGACGGGGATAGCAGACAAGCACATGTCAGGGGGCAGTGAAGAAGTGGCTTTGATGGAAGAGGTGGAAGGATGCGAAAGACCAACCTTCTAATTTTCATTTCTACCTCTTGTTTGGCTCTATGCCTGAGATATGATGCTTGAAGGTTATGGTGGGCTGAATTTTGTATCCCAGAAAACACAGGTTCTTAATCTTCATCTGTGTTCCTGTAGATGGGAACCCATTGTGAATAAGACTTTTGGAAGATGTTATTTTTAATTAAGGCAAGGCCCAATTGAAGCAGGGTAGGACTTAATCTGTATTACTGGAGACCTAATAAAGAGAACCCAGAAGACACAGAAATGAGAATGGAGAGGACATCACCACATGACACAAAGCAGAGACACAGCCAGCACCAGAATATTAGAAGGTGGGAGAAAGTAAGCCTTGCTGATATCTTGATTTTGGACTACTTCTAGCTTCAAAACCATGAGCCAATAAATTCCTCTTGTTTAAACAAACCCTTTATGTGGTATTTGTCATGGTAACCTGGCAAACTAAGATGGGGACCTTGAAATATTTCCCACTATCCATTCTGCTTCAAAGAAGCCATGGTCAAACCTTGGGTACAAGGCCAACATTTGTTAGTTCAAGTGTGCTATCAAATGTATGTATCAAGAAACCATGCATATAGTTTAAGAAAGACTTTCAGTTTTTAATATCAAACTCTGAAATCTCAATATTTCAAAAGGTCTTTTTTATATTGCAGTTAAGGAATAGAAAAAAAAAACTGTGATATATTGAAAAGATCACTTTCCAAAAGATCTTTTTATAGGGAGTTAAGGATTGGGAAGAAAAAAATATGTGATTCATTGAGATGCATCCTTATTGGTCATTGGAGATAAAGTTTCCCTAAAATCTCTTCATCTTAATTCACAAGCATGTAGTAGTCAAACTTCCATTCATAAAAGTGCCTGTCAAGCCTTCTTGAATTGATCTTGATAACTACCATTGGAATAAAGGTCTTTTAAAGGGGTGGTTGTGGGCTCACCCTTGCCTTCACCATGGCCAAGGTCCATTGACCATGGGTTGGAGAATGGAGTTTGATGTTGCCATTGTGTGTCACCTTCCACACCTCCTTTTTTTTATTATTATTATTTTTTAAAATATATATATATATTTTATAAGATGCTTAAATTACATAAATTTAACCTGACTGTGCTTTGTGATTAATTTGCTTCACCTTAGAATGTGTTGAATTACCTCTAAACATGTCCATATTGAAATAACGTTTTCATCACCAAGCTGGTGACACTGCAATATTACCTTGCTCTTTTTCATAATCTCAGCTGGATTCAGGGAAGCAGCCATTTCCAAAGTCACAAAACACCAGGAGTGTTCAGAAAAATCTTAGAATAACTCAATGAAATCAATCTTGCTGGTGAAAGACAATATCCATTTCTCCTCTTTTTCCCATCGTAGTTAGGTATTCAGTAATCAAAGATGTAAAGAAAGACAGCTCAGAGTAAAGGAAAAGCTTACAAAATTATTTAGTGAATATTTTTCTGCTTCCTTTCTTTGATTTCATTGATAACACATTAATTTCATGCAAGAAATCAAAATTCATTTTGATTTGGTACAAAATCTAAATTCATCCTTGAAATTTTAAATTTTACATGTAAGAGAGAAAAGATTGAAATACATAGACTACAATGATAAAACTGGGAAGACAGAGCTTAATGGCTCCTCAGTTATCAGTTTCATCAGTCACCATCATCTTTTTGGCTAAGCTATCACAAGTCATTGTTTTTCATTTCCTTAGCAAAATGAACAGAGTTTTAAATCACAAGAAATACTCCTTATAATAAATTTTGCCTTGCATCATAATGAAATAAAATTCAAGAACTTTCAAATTAAATCTGACATACATCAGATCATTTATAGACTTTCTTCTAAGGCAAGTGCTCACTGTGACTGATTTACAAAACCTAAAATGCCACTAAAATGGTTGGTGTCTACTTTATAAAGTGACATTCACATAAAAGGACAATTATTACGATTCAAAATCATCCTATTATCATTGCTCTGTGCTGGCAGTCTGTCCCAAGTGACTCATATCACCTCCTTTTCTTGCCTCAGATTTTTCAAGGGCTCAGTTAGGAAATAGTGATAGCATAATTAGAGAACTAGGAACCTGCTGATGGACTTACAGAGTCAGACTTCAGGGAGAAGGATGTTACTGATAAAAATCCCTCAAAATTTGGCTTTTATAAAATGCCTTTGTTTTTAACTTTAGTGTGCAGGAGAGGTGCACCTCTAAATTTATGCTAATGTTAATATCAAAACCATTTTTTCTACCAACTTTAATACATACTAGAAATCCATGGGTGGTGCTGCTTGGTTTGGTTTTGAGTATAAGTTTCACTTTCCCATAAAAAAATGTATTATTCTTTGAGCTGGTCCTGGGTTGCTCAAGAATATAGAAAAGCAAGTTATGAAAACACAATCATATCCCTGAGTTGGAAATGACTGTGTTTTCATAACTGTTAAATAAAATGTTCTAATGATACCATCCCTGGAAAACATTTAAACTGCTTTGAATGGCCTGAGGTGGCCAAGGAACTCGTTCTTGAACAAGGGGCTGTGAACACACAGATGCTATGTATGAGAGGCCCTTAATACGCAAGAGGGTCAAAATATTTGTCTTCTGTTTACTAGCCTAATTTTCAAGTCATAGTATTATTATTATTATTTGATTTTCTATTTCATAACACCCCATAAAACAGCCAATCCAAAACCATTTCTCCTCCTTGTTGAGAAAAATCTCATAGAGATTTTCTGTCCCTTTGCTGAAAGCCATGGCTAGGATCCATTTCTGTGATTTTATCCTTTATCCTTCTCTCCCTTAAGGTAAAAATAAAGCTAAGGCATATTTTCTACATATTACTCTACATTTAAAAAAAATGAAATTGTTAGTTCATATTCAGAAGTTTAGCCATCACTCCTAAGCATGGGAGTGGGACAGCTGGTCTAGAATGGCATCTAAACTCACCTACATAGGAACTACAGTCAGCTCACTGTTCCCTCAGTGGTTTCCTTGAACTCCAGTCAATGCTTTGACCCATTTTCTTCATTGTGAATTCCCCTTTGAAGCACCTGTCATACTTCTCTTCCTGTGCTCCTTTTGCAGGTAAAGAGCTTAAGGTAGTCCTCACAATATCTAGTACAAATTGATTCTCACTTCTCCACTAGTGATAAGGAGATTGATGTGTGAACTTTTGATATTGAATGCAGGACAGACAACTGTATTTGGTACAGGTACATCTTTATTTTCTGATTTTTCATGCTAAGAGGCAGCTTTAACGTCAAGTGTTTGAAAAAAGCTATTAGGGACCCTCAAGCTCTTCCTGTGCAGAGAGTTTAGCCCTCTCCAGAGGCTAATATCCAGCAAAAGTCACCGTTTCCAGCCTGAGGGATGGTGGTGGCAAACAAATGAAGTCTTGCTTATAACTTTTCCAGAGCTAAAGAAGCCTATTGGTCTCTAGCTAGCTAGCTAACGATCCATCTACCCATCTATGCATGTAAGTATGTATATATGTATATATCTGTCTATCTATCTACCTATCTATCTATCCATCCATCCATCCATCTATCTATCCCTCTGTGGCAGTTTGAGATTATTTATGAATTCCAAAAAGAGAGATTATGTGTGTAAATTGGTCTGTTCCTCTGGGTATGATCCCATTTCATTATATAGATTCAGCTGAGATGTCTTTGATTAAATTATGTTAAGATTAGGGCTTTGATTTTACCATGTCAGAAGAGTGTAATTCAGATTAAGCCCCCACACCCTTGGTGGGCTGATACAAATGGGCACTCACTCAAGAAGACACAGAAGAAAATACACAGGAAGAGAGAGCTCCATAGATGCCAGAGGAGAGAACTTTGTCATGATACAGAAGAGGAGAGAACTTAGATCCTGTGGCCCCGGGAAGAGAGACAAGCCCTATGCCAGCTTGTAACTGAGAGAGAGGAAAGCTGAACCCTCGCAGAGATCAGCAACCATCTTGCTTCAACATGTGGCAAATGACTTTGGTGAGAAACCAACCTTGACTTGGACTCTTTAGGGCCTTGTAACTGTAAGCTTTTACCCTAAATAAATACCCTTTATAAAAGCCAACAGATTTCTGGTACTTTGCATCAGAACCCCTTTTGCTGACTAATACACCATCTATCTATGAAAGAGAGAGCTTTTCCCCCATGATAAAGAAACCCTCTTCTAAAATGACTCCAGATTACACTTCTGGAAGATAGAGATTATTGACCCTGAAATTTAATACAGTGTCAGAAATCAGGGCTTCTTAAAGCCCTTGCTGTCACAGAAGGGCCCTTGGAGCAGCCCGCCAACTCAGGGCTTTGCTCATTGGTCTTGAGGTTGTAGTGGGGTTTCCCTGGAGACAGCACAGATGTCAGGACTTGTTCTAGTTTGTTGTTTCCTCACCAAATTGTGAAGGACTGAGTAAAATAAACAATTGTCATGTAGGCTTTTTAGTGATGACCTTAATGAAGTGCTTGCTAAAGTCTGGTTCCAATTCAGGAGTGGTGGGTCCCCGCCATGGTGGTGGAGCACACAGAGACACCTCTCATCTTCACGGGCAGCTTTGGCCAGACCAGACATACGGTGCCCTTGGACTCTGCCCAGGCTTCCCCATCCCCATTATTTGTTTATGTGTTTCCTTCCTCTGGGATGTGACTTACGCCCTTATGAGTCCAAATTTTACCCATACTGACTTAGTTTTCCAGGGCTGCTATAAAATATCACAGTTTGGTTGGCTTAATAGGAATTTATTGTCCCACAGTTTTAGAGACTAGAAGTCCAAAATCATGGTGTTGGCAGGATCCTGCTTTCTCTGAAGTCTGTAGCATTCCGGTGGGGGCTTGTCAGGGATCCATAACTTCATCTCTGCCTCCATCACATGGCCATCTCTCTCCCCATCTTTCTCCTCATCCCTGTGTCCACATTTCATCTACTTATCAGGACTCCAATCATACTAGATTAAGGTCCACCCTGATTGAGTTTGGTCTCACCTTAATGACATCTTCAAAGATCCTATTTATAAATGGGTTCACATCTACAGGACTGGAGGTTAGGACCAGAACATGATTCAATTCCTAACACATAATTTAATGTTCAGCTAAAGTTCTGTCTCTTCAATGAAGTCCTTCCTAAAACTCTAGACAAGAAGGACTTATTCCTTCCTTTGGATTCTCTTAACATTTTAGCTCCACTGCTGTTTTAGAACTTGCCAACTTTTGCCTTGCTGTATAGTTACTCATTTACCTTCTGAATCTTATCTACTATACTCCAAGCTTATGATAGTATGAAGTACATCTTGTACAAAGGCTTTTATCTTCCACAAGGAGCATATCTTTGAAAGCATTTTAAATGGATGCCAACATGTTTTGTAAAGTATTGTCAAAGGATGGCTGCCATGACTACCATCCCATTGTCAATATTACCATCATCATCATCAGTCATTAGCACCATCTTAGCATCATCTTCGTAAGTACCCACAGTATGGAGTGAGCAGGTCCATTCTCTTCTTCTCACATTTAGCTACATCTTCCAATTTCACCTTTTTCATTAATAAAGGACATATTTTGGCTCCCCACTATCTTCCCTTTTGTCTTATGTCTCAATTTGTTCTGAGCCTGGGCAGGGAAGAGGAGGACTATTTACCAGACCTACTCAGGAACATGCCTGAAATATCAGTGAGGCAGGCCCACAGGAAGTTGATTTGTCAGGGGAAAGAGAAACTTTCTAGGAGAAAACACAGCCTAAGGGAAGTAATAGTATTGATACAATAATAATGATAGTAACATCTCTTGAGCAATTACTATGTGCCAGGGACTAAGTGTTAAATTATGTAATGTTGCCTAGATCCCCGATGAAGTAGATCCTATCATTATACGGGGTTACTACACTATGACCCAATTGGAAAAGTGATTCTAGTTAAAAATGCCATCTCAAGCATTTTCTTGGGCCTGTACTCATGATTTTGTTGCAGATTTTAGGGAGAAAGATAATGAGAGTAAAAACAGAAGAATGATTTTCATTAAGTCTAAGGCTAAATGACTCAGCTATCCCTCTAACAATGTAACCTCAAAAAGAAAAGTAGCATTTGCCCCAATTTGCCTTTTGGGCAGTTCAAAAACCCTAGTGGCCCCTGCCCCATGGTGCTGAGCAGGTATAGAATTGGAAAGGTTTGGTGGGAGGGGCAAGATACAGAAGTGGGAAACTGTCAAGATGGAGACGCTATCTGAGTATGTGTGTGCTGGGATCTGGGCAGCATCTAACTCCTTACTGAAGTGTGGCTCAAATGACCCAGTAGAAATGCAGTAGGCATCACAGTAGAAATGCAGGGTGAGGGGGCTGGGGCAGGAAAGAGGGGGAAAATACAGAGAACTTGCTGAATTTTCCTATGAGCACATGTGAAACAGCTCAGGGAAATGCCAGGAATACCTGTGGGACTCCTCACGTCTGCCTTGGTAGGTGTCAGTAGACCCAACTACACATTTTTTTCCTCTTTCTTTTACCTTTTATTTTTTTTATTTAAGAAAAACAAAAGAAATAGAACTCTTCAAATTGCCAAAGCTCAGTTTCAGGAACAGTTCCAAACATCTAATGGTACTCTCCCTTAATGGGCCATCGAAAGGGAGAAAAGAAGGTAAAGTTCCCAGCAACGGCAATTTGGAAATCATAAAGTTCCTCTCTTCCTGTCTCACACCACTTCCAGGTCTCTGTGATATCGACATCCTGAGCCATAAAATGAACAGACCAACTGGGGGAAGGGTTGGCTTTGACACTCTCAGGCCAGCCCTGACCAGGCAATCTGCTGCCCATGGGAAATGGGTGGATCATCCCAACATTCAAATTCTCCAGGTTTTCTGAGCCCAAACTTGAAAACAGTGGTTTCTCCAAGTGCGGCTGAATTATAAAATCGGGTCCTGTCCCCCAGATAGAGAAATTGTTCCACGGCAAGAATCCACATGGACACTAGTTAAGAAGTGCTGGGCACCGACCACAGGCTAGTAGACATTCCCAGGACTTTGTGTCCATTCCCTCATTGGACTCCACCAGAACACTTGTGAGTGGGCACTCTCATTCTTGTTTTTCAGCTGCAGAGAGATTAAGTAACTTGCCCACATTCACACAACTGGTAACTTTTGGAGCTGAGATTAGGACCCAGATAGTCAGGACTGTTCACCATCATACCAACCAGACACTCCCCAAGTCCCCTCTTTATCTTCAGAGAGACTGAGTGACACAAGAATGGTTTCTCCTCTATGGCATTAAATCATATAAGATAAAGAGGCAAAGGTTGTTACCATACAGAGAGAAGAAAAAATAATAACACGTAACAGACCCAAGGACAAAGATAAAGATTAGTGTCCCCAAATAACAACTGTCTTCCAAGTACAAAGAAGGTGTACTCTGTTCAATAGAAGCATGCATGGATAGGATCAGGAGTATTAGCCAGTTATCAGCAGTGCAATGTCCTTGCCCCACAGGATAATGCAAATTCAGGTGACATTACTTAAAATTTGAAGTCTCAAATTGGGGAGATTACATTGCCCCTTCAACTTTGAGTTGGTCTAAACAGATGGATAAGTGAACTCTGGAATGAAAATTTTTGGAAGTATGTTTTTTTTCATTATATTCACCTTTGAAAAGGTCAATTAGATTGTGGCACTGGAAACCAATTTGAGAATTTCCTAGTGGAGGTATCTTTAAACTGCTTACAAATGCTATATATTATTATTATTATTTGAACAAGTGTTAATGGGATACCTCCCCTCCTCCCACATACAGGAGGAAGCCCCAAGAGTCCAGATATAACACCTCCTACAGCATCCTTATGCTATGTGAGGCCACTGGAAGACAGCCTGCAAAGTAAAGGCAAGTGATGAGTAATATGTCATTGCCTGTGTCACCGTTTAAATGAACAGACAAGACTTGGGAAGGAGCAAGCAGAAATTTATCACTGTCTTTTCATAACCATTTTCTGGATCCAAGTTCAGTCAATTCTTATTACTTTCCAATCACTGTCAGATAATAAACAAATGGTTTCTGTTTTTCAAGTATTAAAACTCGAACTCAATGTAATGTCCACACTCCAATCTTGATTTAATTCACACATTAGGTTCTACTCAGCCAGAGAAGCCTGCAAGATGAAAGGGATCATGGTTGATTGCTTTTCTCTTTCTGACTCCATTTCCTCATCTATTCATTGGATGCTGTTTTGGACAAAATTCTTGTTGAACATTGGGAAGAGAGGTAAGAAATGGGCAAGGACTTACTTATCTAACAAAATGGTAATCTACATCTTGTTGATTCCAAAAGTTGATTCTTTCTTTCCTACAGGATCTTCTGGACTTTGTGTGAAGACCAACCTCATCACTGGTTCTTTTTGTCTTGGGTGTAACTTTCCTTTTCCAATTTGCTGCTTGCTTTCCTTGCCAGATCATTTCCCATGGTTCATCCCTGTCTGGGTTCAATTCACCCTCCTAGCATTCATCTTGGGGCAGAGTCTTTCTATAAATGACTCAGGTTGGATTTCCATGGTGAAGTCCACATCCGGCCCACAGAACGTGCCCAACCTTTGCTGCGTAACTGCTGTTACAGAGAGTTTCCGCATCTCCTCCCTCTGCCATCTCAAAGCAGCCAGCCAACCTCTCCCTTTTGGAGCTCTTGGACATAATCCAGGCAAAAGTCTTGGTGTACTTCTAATTCCAGGGAGAAAGTGTCAAGCTGTCCCAGTGGTTTTCTGAAACTACTTTCCCATGGAGCATACCTCTCTACTGATGATGGGTAGATGGGGTGAGGGGGACACAGAGCACATTCACATTGACCTTCAAAGCAAATCTAAATCTGTTCTCTTCAAGCTCCACAGTGAATAATTTGTCTTCTCTTACATCATCTGGTGGTGGGTGATGGGTTAATGCTGCAAGACCCCACAGTATATTCTCTTAGCCAGAGACTTATAGGTAGTTTAGTGGCCCCTTTATCATGGGATCATACTTGGCATCTACTGTAATGATCTCAGACCTTGGAGCTTTAGCCAACATTGGGGTAACAGGAAAAATAACTTTAAATATCCTATTAGACCTCTATATCTCCCCCTCCTGAACAAAAGTGCATTGCTTTGATCCCTGCTTCCAACAGAGCTGCCTCCAACCCCTGATTATCCTCCATACTTTACCTTGAAAACTACTACTCTTAGGAGACTACCCTAAGTATAATAAAAATTATACTCCTATATTCACAATCTGTTTTAAACTAACGGTATATATCTCCAAGCCATGGTGACAAGAATTCTGCCTTAACTTACTTTGCATGGGTAAACTGTATAGAAGATTTACTGGAAAGATTTGATGGAAGAATTGGTGGGAGCTGTTTTAGCAACCGAAAATATATGAAAGGAAAGAAACAGCTCTTCCAGAAATCACAAGCACTGTTATCTCTGTTGGCTTCTAGGCATATTTTGCAAAAGAAATCACCAAGTCAGCTTTTTGGATAAAATAAGAAGAGTTTAATGACGTTTTAGACAAAATGTTCAATCGTTCTAGAGATCAAAGGTTAGCATTTCCCAATGGCCTTCATTTGCTAAGAATTTTAAGAAAAACTTTTTCATTTGGTAACATTTATGAATTCTCTAGAGATGCAGGCCAGTAATTTTCTAAGGCATGCTCTCAGTACTGCATTTGGGAATGGATTTTTTGCGCTGTGTGTGTGTGTGTGTGTGTGTGTGTGTGTGTAAGGGGTTGACATAAGCTAAGTCCAGGGAAGAAGAAATAAGATAAAATATAACCAGCCATACACCTTATATCTGGGACACAGAGTTAGCACTTTTGTCGCGGATATATCGTCAGCTACTATCATAGAGAACAACACAATTCTTACCCAGTATCCCTTTCTGAAAGTTGCCCTCCCCCATCTCTCTCCATATGACTATTGTGGGAGCTACCAAATTAGTAAGGCAACTTCACCTCCAGGGGGCCATTATTTTCTACAGGGATGGGCATAAGACCCCATGCAAGTTAATAAAGACCTCCCCTTCTGGAATTTTATAAAGGAACAAAAAAAAAATGGGAGTCATTGTCTTCTGGGTGCCTTCATAGTGTGATATGCAGGTCAAGAATGGTTGCTGGCTAAGCAGACAAGGAAACAGTGGGAGCTCACTGTTGACAGAATGACTAGTACAGATACACCAAGAAGCAGACGGAAGAGAGAAGAGGAGAAGTGCTGACATCAGTTGCATCTGGTACCAGTTTACCCAGAGGCTCAACCACAATCTTCCCTTGGGTCTCTGACACCCCATTGTCTTCATCATAAGTTTGCCATTTGGCTTTAGGAAGTTCAAGATGAGTCTGTATTATTTGAAAATCAGAGTCCTAACTGATGCACATACTTTAAGAGAATATGATCTTCTTGATTTTGCAGTTACTTTTTAGACCTGGTAAGTTGAGGCAGGCCACAGGTGGGTTTCTGTTCCCTCAGAGTAAAGAGTGCTTCTAGGTTTGATTACTGCAGTTTGTGCCTTTTCTGTTCAGGCTGTCATTTGTCTTCAATGGTCACATTGAAAATATGGAGGATTCTTTAATGTTCTCACATACGAGAAAATTCATAATTCGAAATTGCCAGGAGTTGGGGAGGGCCTCCCGGATAGAGTATGAGAAGGGAGGACAAGAGTTAAGTGAGTGAATGTTCTGGTAAGTTAGAGCCAGAGCCCAAGAAACACTGAAAATTTATGATTCTTGGCTACAGGGTTTCTTGGACCTGATAAGTAAGACTTTCGCAAAAACGAGCATATTTGCCAAGAAAGGAGGATTTTAAAACCTTCAATTAAGACCTGCAATGAGAAACCCCCAAACAAAAAGCAAATTCTTGGTGAGGAAGCAGGGTAAGAGATGTGGGAATGAGATAATGTAGCAGCAATATAAAAAAGACAGGGTGCCATAATCATATCTCAACTACAAAGCAGTGCCTAACAGGGTATATGAGCAGAGAGATGCCGATTTATTCTGCTACTTCGGTCTGTGTGTTACCTCTCGTTCTGTGGTGGATGTGTGTCCAAAAGCAAAGATTCTGCTGATAACTACAATGATTACCAGGAATTGAAGGGTGTGTCCACGTGTGTGTGTGTGTGCATTCACTATGATGATAGGAGGTGTTGAATTCACTGAAGCTTGCTGTTTTCAACAGATGATGGATACATTGTTCAAACAACGACTTCTGGAGTTTTCTAATGAAGTGAAAAGCATGAAAGGAAAAGTATTCTTTGCTCCAGAATCAAAGGCAGAATATCCCTGATTTATATAATGCCTCTCCCCAAGTAATTCTCTTTAGGCAAAACCCAGACACTCCTTCACTCACTCACGCAATCAACATTCATTATTATTTAATGTTTTGAGCACAAACTATGTCCTAGATTTTTGGGATAAAGACAGTGTGGCTGGGGAAAAAAACCCAGACCAGTAAACACATAATTTCCATATAGAGTGTTCAGGTGCTTGCAGACGTATGCATCGGATTCTAAGGTAGGATATAAGAAAGGTATCTGATCCAGGCTTGAAAGGACTGGGAAGGACTGATGGAGATTGTAGCATCTAATATGAATTCCGAAGGACGGTGTTTTAGTTTGCTAAGGGCTGACAGTGCAATAATACCAGAAATGGGTTGGCCTTTATAATGGGAATTTATTAGGGTAATATCTTGTGGTCCTGAGGCTGTGAAAATTTCCAAATCAAAGCATCATGAGAGATGCTTTCTAACCAAAGTTTGGCTGCTGGATCCTGGACTCCTGACACATGGCAAGCCAAAATGGTGGGTCCGCCCAGCTCCCTCTGCTTTTTCCCCCAGGCTCACTTTCTCCCTGAGCTCAGCTGTGGTCAGTCAGGCACAATTCCTCATCTCTCCCCTCTCCTCTGGGCTGCATCTCTTCAGCTTTAAGCTGCACCTTGATTCCAACCTCAGGTCTCCCTCTTAGCCTCTCAGGGTTTATCTGTCTTTTTGCAGCTGTAGGAGATACAGGAGTCCTCTCACACATGGCAGGGTAAAAATGGCAGTGGCTCTTTCTCTGAGCTATCTCCGTTTGCATAAGACTCTAGTAAAGAGATGAAGACTCAGCCTGGTTCCTGCAATCTAATTAAAAGTTCCCTTAACTGAATCTACCCAAAAGGCCCCATTTACAATTGGCTTCCATTCACAGGAGTGGGTTAGCTTAAGAACACGATTTTCTGGGTCCACAAAAGACTCAATCAGGAAAGATGGCAAGGAGTAGACCAGGTGCAGAATGAGGAGAGCACTGAAAGCAACGGGAAGGGAATGGCATACTCAGGGCTCAGAGGTGAGAAATGCTTGGCCCCTTTCAGTTCTTGTACTGCACTCAATGTGGGCAGTGTGAGGGAGTGTGGTGTGTGTGTGTGCATGTATGTGTGTGTGTGTGTGATATCCAGGTTATTGTTTACCTGATCTGTGGAACTCAAAGCAACCTTCATTAGCAACAATAGCAGAGGGGTGGTGATGGGGGCTGCCCATAGAGCCACGGAAGGAGAGCAGGTCCCCGTCAGTGGCACCATGGTGATCGGGGGCCTTTTGGTAGTAATGACCTCATGAATCCTTCTTGCTATGTCCTAAGAACAAAAGAAAACGCATGGTGTGCATTCAACATTATTAACATTTTACAGGTGAGAACTTGGGGGAAAAAACAGAGGTTCTGATATAATTTATCATAATTTCACAGTAGCTCTGTGCAGGAGAGTGGAAAGCAAACCCGCTTTGATCTCGACCAAGGAATCTCATCTTTCCAACTTGTTGCCACCGAGTTGCAGTAAGAAAGAGATGACCATATAAATGGATGGCATGAGGCTTCTTATTGTGTATTGGGTGAACTCTAATGACCTGATTGCTGCTGAAGCCTGTCTCCAAGTATTTGTGATTCCTAATGAGAGGGTGTGTCCCAGTACTCTAAACGGGGTTTTTGAGACAAGGTTCACTATCTAGTATATGTTTATGATATTGGACAAAGTTTATATTATTAATTCTTGACTCTATTAACCAGAGGTTTGATAGAATTCAATACTTTCCAAATGTAATTTTACAGCCAATATTCAATATTTGAGGGGCTGTGGGTTTATTTTATGGATTCCTAGATGTTTTCCTCTCTTATTTTCTCTTCCAATGGCTCACCCTTTGTCCAATTGATTGCATTACATCATTTCCATAAGAGGTACAGGTGAGAACAAGCAAAAGAAGCAAAACTCAAAAGGGCGATTTTGTTTTCTTCTTTAGTAATTCTGGGAAATGTACCTATTGGCTAAAGGCACTTTAGGGTTTACCTGTATTCATGTTGCTCCTTCTAGACTCTCCTACCACCTCTGTCCCCACTCCCATCACCCACACACCTGACCACTACAACACATACTCTCTCTTTCACACACATACATATGCACATACACATGCACATACACATGCACACACGAGGATTCCTGACTAAGGAAGTATAAAAATGTTTAGGAAAAACATACCATACCAGATGTCTAGACTCAGAGTATGTTCTTGATCAACCACTAATTAGAAATTTGACCTTGGACACATCACTTGCTCTCTCTGAGCCTCTCTTTTCTTCTGTGAAGCTGGGAGTGTTGGATTAAATGCTGGTTAAAGTCTCTTCCAAACGCTGCACCACAAGAGCATGAGAAAACTCTTCTGAAACTGTATGTGCAAATGTTTTTTCTTTGCTCTCCAACACCTGGAGATAATTAATTGCAAATAAAAAATGGTAATTTCAGTCTGGCTTGAGAGATGAGACATTTTGTTGATGGTATTTCCATGACCTTTGCAAGATTTATTAGTTGTGGACTATAGACAGTCAGCTTTACTTGGATCAGTTTCCAGAATTGAATTGTAGTGAGCAAACTTAAGGAAGACCAGAATCTACCTGGGAAGAAATGACACATGAGTACCTCAAGGGATCTGGGATTGCCAGTTAGAACTGCTGTAGTAAAACTAGTGAGCTGTAACCCAGGAACTAAACTAAATATTAAAGTTTTGATGTGAAATTTTACAAAAGATAGAAAAAAAGTTTTCATTTTCAGTCAATTAAAGGAACTTTATTTGGACATAATCTGATTGCTGCTCCATCACTCTGCAAATAGTAAATCTTATCCTCAAGTCCACACATAGGTCACAGGCCTAATAAATATGCTGAGTCAAATAACAAGATTGTTGAGTGCCAAGCAAATAAGAGTTTATTCTTCAGAAGGGTAACTAGAAATTCTCCTTACAATTCTTTACTTCCATTAATGTTTTTAAATCAGTGGTAGGGATATTATTTCAAATTTCTGTGGTTTTTTTTCCCTCATTTGATGTTGGAAAAAGGTCAGGACCCATAATTTTGAGGTTATGTTTATACAAACATTTAGGAAAAGAAATTGTTAGCCCTTAATATGTAGATATTCATTTCTTGCTATACAGCTCTGTTCTTTTAAATATTTCACACTTTTGATAGAATTATCATATCACCTACGGAAAATAGTTGTGTGTGTGTGTTTCTATTTCCTTTTCTTAAAGGAGAATTAGAGGCAGAGGGAAGAAAGCATGATTGATTGGTTAGTTCAGATTAGCTTTCTGTATCTTTAATAAATATTTGGAATTAGTTTTTTTTGTCTATTTTCTAGTTTGTTCCCCCATTAAAAATCTCTCCTAATTGAAGATATGAGTTTTTATTTATGTGTAAAAAAATGCTAAGAAAAATATGTTCAATATTCTTTACTCAAGCACAATTTTGTGACTTTGATATCAAGGAGTTTGTAGCAATCATTCATATCAGCTTGTGGCAGTTTGAAATTATTTTATGAATCCCAATATGAGAAAGATGTTTGTGGACTGGTCTATTCCTATGGGTGTGAGCAACCTTTTCAATTGGACTACGTCAGTGAAGCATGACTCAGGTTGACTCTGCCCTCTTGCTGGGTCCTAGGAAAAATGGAGACAAACTGGAAAAGAGAGCCCTGCCATTTTTGATCCTGCCATGAGACAGGAATGAGAGGCTTAAACAGCTGAGACTCCAGGGAGAGATGAGACGTTTGCCCAATAGCTTGCAGCTGAAATCTGGAAGAAAATCAAGTAGCTGAGCCTGAGACGAGGCCTGGTAAGAGACAAGCCCTATGCCTTGTTACCCCTTAGCTGAGCTCTGGGAGACGGTACAGCTGGGAGGGGAAGGCAGAGACCAGGCAGAGATTGCCCGCCATCTTGTTTCAACATGTGGCAGCTGACTTGGGTGAGAAAGTACCTCTTACAGTGGCTGAACTGTAAGAGTTTACCCCTAAATAAATACCCTTTATAAAAGCCAACACGTTTCTGTACTTTGCATCCACAGCTCTTTGACAAACCAGAATAGAGCTATTCAGCCTTGATAACAAAGGAACAACCAGGAGAAGGAAGTGACATTGGTCAAATGGTGCCCTGACTCAGCATCCTTTTGGTGGCAGAGGAAAAGTTGTTAAGTAAGCAAAGTGTTAGCCAGCTCCCCTCTATGCTGGGATGCTTCTCAAATCCTTGAACTGGCTTCTGAAAGCTCTACTTCTTGAGCATCAAAAACATTTTGCTGAGAAAGTGCTTTTCTTCATTCAAGGCTACAGACAAAGTGCTCAAGGTTATTCCCCTCTGACTCAATGACTAACTCCATGAATATTGTTCTTAAACCAGGATATCTTGCTGCTTAGCCATTTGTGCCCAAATGGATATCTGCCATATTCATATACTGTTGACCCATGCCCTCTCTGGGAGTACTTTTTCCAGGAGTGGAGACGAATTTCTATGATCATCAACACTTTTACACTTCGCAATCCCATGTCTAGTAGAACACATGGGCTGGGTCTTGCTTGCTGAACTAATTTTTTCTGGGTAAAGGTACCTGTGTGGGGAATAAATGCACTGCATGGCGAGTACTATACTTTGACAGACTGAATTATTGACATCATTAGTGTAAACTCTGCTCCCTGAGCTTTTGTGTTACACTGAATAATTATTTAGGCATACAGATTCAACTGAATCCAATTAGCAAGCAAACTTCATGTTTTTCTTGGTATGGGAACATTGCTATTATACTTTCCTTTCTGACATCTTCTGGACTATCTTGCTCCTGAATGGCAATTTTCTTTCTTTAAAAAAAAATTTTTTTTCCCATTTCAGGTCCCAAACCTCTTAAAAGTTTCTCTTTTGTGATAACAAACAGTATTTGATTTTTGTTAAGATCCAATGGGAGTGACATAATGTTTGCAAATACATTAGAATAAGCTTAATTCCAAACGTTTTCTTAGAGGCCTATTTCCTTACCAGGGAGATTTTGTGCTAGGGCTCCAGGTTAAGCAAGTATAGGTAACCTCTGAATCTAATTCAAATTCAATTCTAGTACCACACCCTGCCCTGAGCAGGGGTAAAAGCAACTTTACAGATTATTAAGGAAGGTTGTTTTTTTTTAATTCTGTTTTTTTTTTTAATGGCTGAGCATAAATGAGACACTACCACTTTTTGTATTGGTGTTGTTGAATACAAGCTTTGGTGCAAAACTAACAACCCAGGGTAGAGGATTTCTTGAGGCCTTACATGTGTACCTGGGATAATGTTAAAATGCATTATGTACATTATTTCATTTAGTTGCATAATAAGCTATTGAGATAAGAGCTATTACACACAATTAACAAGTATAAAAGAGGTTATAATTTATTTGACACTTCTTAAAATAATGAATAGAAAAAGTTATTAGACAAAGACTAAAATTTACCCTCATGGTGAAAAAAATTAATGAATGGATTCATGTATTCATTACTTAAAATAATCTACATAAAGAATCCATCATATACCAAATATTGGGAATTTAACACGGAAAAGACTCATTGCTCTATTGAAGGTCCTCACTGTATGAGCTGCAGAAGGTAGAAGTGAAACAATTTGAACAGCATGGGAACAGTTGTAGCAGAGATCTGTGTACAAGGGTCAGGATTGCCAAGAAGAAAAGCTCCTAAGTCTGTGCTGAGACTCAGGACAGGCATTATTCACTCACTCATCAGGATCTTCCCATTAATCCTCCTTTATCTCCATTTCACTAAGCAACCAGTGATTTATAAATTGGCTCCATGTCTAGATTCCCTGCAGGGAGAAGATGTGTGTGCCAGAAGAATCAAGCCCTTCAGAGCATCTGCCATAATTTGAAATTAGACATTTATTTATATAAGTGGGCAGAGACCATGTCTATTTTTTCTACCATTGACTTCCCAAGAGCCAACAGAGTGCTGGGCACATAGTGTGACTTGAGAAATATCTGCTTGATGGACCTGCGTGGCCCAAACAGCCTGCTGGTCTCCTTAAGGAGCATAGTACAATCTTTTGGCACAACACTAATTATTCCATACTCTGTTTCTTTTTTAAGATTTTTACATTTTATTTTATTTATTTATCCATCCCTTGCTGCTTGTGCTCTCTGTGTCCATTTGCTGTGCATTGTTCTGTGTCTGCTTGTCTCCCTTTTGTTGCATCATCTTGCTGCGCCAGCTCACTGCGCCACGCAGGCCAGCTCACCTTCACCAGGAAGCCCTGGGAATCGAACCTGGGGCCTCCCATATGGTAAATGGGAGCCCAACCACTTGAGCCACATCCGCTTCCCTTCAGTTCTTTTTCAATAGCATTAAGTGAAACAACTACATGGTATAGTTCTGCAAATCTGTAAGGTGGTTAAGACATATGGAGATTTCCTTCTTAGATTATTTTTTTATCGTTGTCTACTTCAAGGCAGAGCTAGGTAAAGGAAAGGGGACTGGCCTGAGGGCAGGAGGTATTAAAAAAAAAAAAAAAAAGAATGAAGGCTCAGAGTCAGACTGCCCCAGTTAGAATCCTAGCATCCTAGACCAGGCATTTAACCTCTCTGTGCCTCAGTTTCCTCACCTTTGAAAGATGGATATTTAAAAAAATTAGCCTGTGGAATTTTTGTGGGACCTAAATGAGACAGTGCATGTGAAACACCTAGAACAATGCTTCATGTGATAAGAATCCAATAAATGTTAGCTATTGGATATTATCATTATAATCATAATGATAACTGTAGTTACAATTAATAGACCAAGAGTCTCAACTTATCATCTCTTCACACCCTCTACTTAGTGCCAGATTGACATCTGCAACTGGCTTCCTAAACATCCATATATGTCCCAGAGACTTAAATCTTCGGTCTGTTCATAGGCTGGTTGAGCCTTGAATTTCAGAAGAGTTGCAACACCTATTCTCCAGTTCATCGGACTTGCCCAGGACAACTAACAAAAGGATGATGATGGACAATGCCCATCCCCCAAATCAGAGAGTATCTACAACGGCAAGCAAGACATTTCCATCTATCTGCCCCATGAGATCTAAGCCCCCTCTCAATCAGAAACAGAGTGAGCATCAACATCCCACAATCCTCAAGACTGAGGTCTGAACAAACATAAATGGAGAATGCAACTATGGACTAAAATCCAATTATTATTCTAGCAATGGAAGAACTCATATCATTGATATAAAGGCAGAGGCCACCAGAAGTTCTGAGAGAAGAAAGAGGGAAGAATAATGTCTAACATGGGGCATTTTGGGGGTATTGGAATTGTCCTTCATGACATTGCAATGATGGATATAGGCCACTATACATTTTGTCAAAACCTACAAAATTGTGCAGTGTAAAGTGTAAACTATAATGTAAACCACAGTCCATGGTTAGTAGCAATGCTTCGATATGTGTTCATCAATTGTAACAAATGCACCACACTAATGAAAGATGTTGTTAACAGGGGAAAGTGTGGGAAGGGGAGGGGGTGGGGCATATGGGAATCCCCTATATTTTTGATGTAACATTTACGTAATCTAAAGCTTCTTTAAAAATAAAAAAATAATAATGTTTTAAAAATCAACCCATCTTCTTTTGTGGTTGCTGCTGCTGTTGTTTGCACAAATTCCTCTCTACTCCCCTATATTTGTGAGCTTTAACGTAATTTTTCCAGTGATTTAGGCTCATGATATTAGAGGTCTCCTTGACTCCCTGTCTTGTGTTTCCCCTGCATTCCATCAGTGTCTGCATCCTGTAGACTTTTCATTCCTCATGCCTGGCTCTTTTCCTTGTTCACTGATGTTCAAGCAGCCCAGGTCCAATGCCAGGATCACTGCAATAGATTCCTTAGGGGTCTCTCTGCCTTTAGCCTCTCTCCAATCTATTTTCATGAAATAGAAAATTAATTTTTCTAAAGTACATACTTCTCATTATCAAGTTTCCCATCTGAAATGATCTAGGTGTTCATTTGTATTCCGCACCCCGATTTCTACCCTGAACTCCAGACACACAATCCCATTGTCTGCTTGACATCTCCACATGGATGTCTGATGCTCATATGTAACGTGGTCAGAATTGAACTCTTGATCCCTCCCAAACCTGCCACTCTCAAATTATTTCACATCTCATCAAATGGCTTCCTCTGGCACCCTGTTGCTCAAGCTCCAAGTCTTGAAATCCACCCACTGCCCACTCCCAACCCCATTCAATTTCTTAGCAATTCTCTTGCATCTATCTTGGAAATACATCCAAAGTGACACCTCATTGCTTCCACTGCACCCTCTGGGCCAAGCCACAAGCCTCTCTAAGTAGGCTAATGGAACCGTCATTTCACAGGTTCCTTCTTCCACTCTTACTCACCTGGGGATGATTTTCCAAACCTTACCCAAAATGGCTCTTTTAAAACATAACTCTGAGCACATCCCTCCCCTGCTCAAAACCCTTCAAAGGTTTTTTGCAAAATCCAATGTCTTCACTATGTCTGGGACTCCACGTGATTTGACACCTACTGAATTCTTTGACTTCAGAGAAGTTCTCCTCCGTCTTTCCCTCCCATGCTCCTCTCCAGCCTCGCTGGTCTCCTTGCTGAACCCACACTTTCCTCACAGTCTTCACGCTTAGATTGATTCCCTCTCAGATTGAAAATCTCCCACTCCAGATATGCCCATGCCTCCCTTCTGAGTTTTCTCATGCCTCTTTTCATGCTTCACCTTGTCAGTAAAGCCTTCCAGGGTCGCTCTAAAGCAGCAACCATGACCACCTGCCCATCTTCTCTGCTCCTCTTGCTCTGCTTCATTCTTCCTGGCACTTTCTGTTGCCTGTCATACATCAGACAATGAGCCCTTTGACGCTTTATTACATCCACTGCACCAAGATCGGAGTCTGGCAGATAGAAGGCAGGCCATAATATTTAATAATGAATTGATTAATAGGGTCGCACCAACAAGTAAATGAGCCAATAGTCTTAGAACCAAATGCTCAAGCTCATATTTCCTTTATAATGATTTTTCCCAACCATCAGGTCATTTGAAGACAATATGCAAAATATACAAATATATAGGAAAAGTTTTACTCAAGAAAGTTAGGGCCATGATATATAATCAGAGAAGCATTTACCATTGATTCTTTCTCCTCCAAATTTGACCTCCACTAATTCTCTGCTTCTCGTTCATTCGGGGAAGGTAGAGAGATAGTCTTTCCTTTGTTCCCCAGTTCCTATCTCAAATCATACAATGAGTGGTCTTAATATGACAAGAGTTGTTTCCTACATTGCTTTTTAGTTTCTTGTCTTTTCTACCCACAAACAACAGTGCCTTTCCTTTAAACAATCTGCTTCTATCTATTTACCCATTCAAAGCAACTGGTTGGGTTATATAATTTCTGGTATGTTAAAGATTGTTATTATTTTTTAAATTTACAGAGAATAAATAGACTCCTTTTTGTGCAGAATTCTGAGTTTTAATGCAAATATATATTCTTGTAATCATCACCAATACCAGGATACAGAACATCTTTATCACCCTCAAAACCTCTCTCATCATGCTGCCCCTTTGTAGTCAAAACCTCTGCCCTTACCCTCCCTCCCCAAGCAATCCCTGATCTGCTCTCCTTCCCTACAGTTTTGTCTTTCCCAGGATTTCACTGAAATGGAATCACAGAGATGTAATCTTTTGAGATTGGCTTTTTTTCATTCAGCATTAGAACTTCGTAATTTATTCACCTTATTGTTCATATCAGTAGTTTGTTCTTGTTCATTGCTGAGCTGTATTCCATTGTATAGATGTACATGATTATTTACTCATTTACCCATTGAGTGACATCTGAGTTGTGTCCAGTTTTTTACAATTATGAATAAATGTGCTTTAAACATTCTTTTACAGTTTTTGCTGAGAACATGAGTTTTCATTTCTCTGGAGTAAATATGAGTGGGATTGCTGGGCCATATGGTGAGTTAATGTTCAACTCTGTTTTACAGAATAACAGTACCATTTTGATTCTCACGTTCAATGTGTGAGAGTTCCAATTTCTTCATATACTCACATTTCTTCATATGCTCCAAACACAAGGCACTTGGTATTGTCATTTTTAAAAATTAGCTAGTGGGTACTGCTGTCTTATATGATTTTAATTTATATATTTAAAATGATTTTAATTTGCATTTCCATAATAACTAATGATATTGAACATCTATTTATGTCTTTATTTGCCACCTATTTATCACCTTTGGTATCTCCTCAAATCTTTTGCCTATTTGAGGGCATTTCTTTTCTTACTCAATTTTCAAATTTCTTTACATATTCTAGATGAAAGTACTATGTCACATATATAATTTGCAAATATTTTCACCCTGCCCCTAGATTCTCTTTCCATTCTCTTAATGTCTTTTGAAGAACAAATATTTTTCATTCTATGATTTCTATTCAATATTTGCTTTCTTTTATGGATGTGTTTTTGATGTTACATCTAAGAATGCAAAGTCACATAGATTTTCTCCTGTTTTCTTCTAAAAGTTGTAAAGTTGTATGTTTTAAATCTAAACCTACTAATCATTTTGAATTAAGTCTAAGGTTTGAGGTGTAGGTAAATGTTAATGTTTTTGTAGTTGGTAGTCCAATTGCTCAAACACTACTTGTAAAAACTAACCTTACTCAATTGAATTATCTTGCATCTTTGTCAAAAATCACTAGACGCTTTCAGGGCAGGGAGGGGAATGGCAGTTGTAATACAGGGGCTTTTTCAGGACTTGGGGGTTGTCCTGAGTGATGTTGTGGTGACAGATATAGGCCATTTTAGAGCAGCACATACCATGCAGAACTGTGTGGGAGAGAGTGTAGCCTGTGAAGTGAACTGTGGTCTATGCTTAGTGGCAAAGCCCCAGGATGTGTATATCCATTGCAGGTGATGTGCCACACTAATGAAAGAGGTTTATGTGAGATGTTATGGGAGGTATGGGAGGTGGAGATCACGGGAATCCCTGTAATTTTTGTGTAACATCTATGTAATCTAAGCATCTTTTAAAATATATATGAAAAAAGAAAGAAAGAAAGAAAGAAAGAAAAGAAAGAAGGAAAGAAAGAAAGAAATGATAGGAAAAGAAAATTAAAAAAAAAAAATCAATTGGGGATATTTGTATGGTGTGGTGATTTAGAACTATGCACTCCAGAAAAATATGTTCTTTAATCTTAATCCATTGCTATGGGTGTGAACCCATTGAAAATAGGAGCTTTTGATGAGGTTACTTGAAGATGTAGCCCAGCTGAATCATGAAGGGTCTTAAGCACATTCCTGGAGCTTTAAAAAGAAAACTTCAAAGGAGAAAGTTAGAAGGAGCAATCTCAGAGGGGAAACAATGATTTTCTTCTAATATTTGGAGCATGGAGATTGCTGTAAGTCAACAGAACCTGGAAAAGAAGTGGGAAGCCAGGCGAGGCCACCATGTATGTTGCAAGACAAAAAAGCCAAGGATCAAGGATCACTGGCAGCCAGCCGTAGTCTCCTGGGAGAAAGCATCACATCAATGAAACCTTGATTTTGGTCTTCTCCTGGCCTCAAAACCATGAGTCAAAAAAAATCTCGTTGCTTAAGCCAACCCACTGCATGCTATTTACTTTAGCAATGAGGAAACTAAATCAGATGGATCTATTTTGAATACCCTATTCTGTTCCATTAATCTGTGTCTTTATCTTCTGATATGAATAAAGTGAGTTCTCCAACTTTATTCTCTCCTTCTGCTTGCTTTGGTTTTATTTTGTTCCCCTTTTCTGGTTTCTTGATGTGCAAGCTTCAATTATTAATTTGAAATCATTCTTTTTTACTAATATAAGCAATGAACGCTATGAATTTCCCTGTAAACATTGCCATATCTATATCTCACAAGTTTTGATGTAATACATTTTCATTTATTCAGCTCATATGTAGTCTAATTTCTCTTGAGATTTCCTATATTACCCATGGAATTTTTAGAAGGGTGTTGTTTAATTTCCATGTATTTAGAGCTATTCTACTTATCATTATGTTCAAATTCATATAAATGTAACATACCTACTGAAATTCTGAACAAAGATGCTGTGGGAAGAAAGTATACTTATTTGTTCAGAGCTTTAGTAGTTATGTTACATTCCTTTCTAAATCAGGCATTCATTTATTTAAGAACCAGAACATTTCATGATTTTGTACATTATTCCTGAACTCAGAAATCTTTGGTACCTCCTATTGTCTTCTGGATAATGTTTAACTCTTTTTCTCGGTCATTCAATTCCTTCCAAATTGTGATAGCACTTCCAAATTATTTCATATTCTTTCCCACAAAAACCCCTGCTCTGGGTAAAATGTTCCTCTCTATTCTTGGTTTTCCAAGCACAACAGCCTGGAAATCTGAAAAGACTAGCTGCTTGTTTCCATAACTGCACCTTAGCCCTTCCGTTTTCTGATGTTTGGTTGCCCTTCTCCTTTAGGTTAGTTAAAATTCCATCTATTTTCCCAAATCTCTTCCATCAGTCATGACTGTTCCTCAATTTTGTTTAGTATATTAAACAAAAATGAAATTTACAAATGAAATCACATAATCCTTAGATGCTTGAGAATGACAAACTATATTGTACCATGTGGTATTCCAGGAGGAGAGTTTACTGCATATAGTAGATTCTCAATGAAAAATTTTTCTCTTTTTGCCATTTTCTGCTACAGATTTGGTGAGTGCTATTCAGAAAATCATTCCTATATAATTCTTTAACCACAAATATTTTGCTCAATACCACAAAATAGCATTTCTCTAAATATATGTAGGGGTGTGTGAGACACTAATTACAATGGAAGAAACAAAGAGTTATATTTTCAAAAGATTTAGAGAATCTGTGTGATAAACAATGCTAAGTAAGTTAATTTATTGCAGGACTTCTCAGAGCCTTTAATCTGCTAATGTCAATGAAATTTCAAGAGAAGAATAACAAATGCAGTGATCATTTGTATCCCTGGTTTATTTTTTGAAGACGAGCACTTTGTGGATAAAAGTTTAATGAATACATTGTTTTTAACTGCTGCCTTAGAGTATTGATATATCTAACATGGTGGCTAAAGTAGTCATATCTAATGTGATTATGTATTTAATTATTTTTTATTTTATGAATTTGTTGGTGGGGGAAATCAAATGCTATTTCCTGTTTTTCTCCAAGGCTAAATGTTCTTTTGTGTATTTATTTTATTTGCACGTTCTCATTCTTATTTTATGCTCTGGCTGAATTTATGTCTTTAGAAACACCTTTTTTTTTTTTTTTTCAAATAAAATGGTATTGATTGCACAGATACTTTATACACAATTTTCTAAGATCATGTTTCATGTGTTCCAATTGTATAACATCTGTGAGTAAAATTAAGCTTTTTTTTAGAGGAACAAAAACCAGGAACACAAAGCCTCATATAAACTTTATGGATTTTTCCTTAACACATTAAGCCAAATTGAGGAGAGCAAAATGATCTAACTTACATTCAATCTAGTTGATCCCAAAGTAAAGTAGAAAGTATCTTTTTTTAAAGATTTATTTATTTTACTTTTATCCATTTTAACTGCCTGCCCCCCAAAGTTTTTGCTATTTTGTGTCCATTCACTGGGCAATTCTCTGTGTCTGCTTCCTGCCCTCTCTTCTCATATCTTCTTGATTCCAATCTCCCCTCAAATTTCCTCTAACACACTCAGTGGTGGTCTATCCCTACCCATTCCATTCAAGGCAGCTGGCAAGTTTATACTATAAAGAAATCTTGTTATAATCCTGAACAAATGGGCTCCAGAAGGGGCAGAAACAATGATTTCCTTCTAATATTTGGAAAATGGAGATGGCTAAATAACTGTCATAATACATCTTCAGTGGCTTCTTTTTGTACAATTTCATTGTTGCTTTTTTCTATTTCTGTGTCTTAACTCTTCCTAATCCTAATCCCTGGGTTATCTTTCTCTCTTTTGGAAACTTATCTAAATCATGGAATTCTTTAAGGCAGCAATTCATATCTTATATTTCTCCATAAACTGTTTATTGACAACTCAAGATCTGTCCTCAATAACACTTAATAGCATGATGAATCAAACTGTTTCTTTGTTTCTTTGTTCATGTTGAAACCAACTTTTTTTTTCTTTTTGAAACCAATCTATGCAATATTCTGGTAGATAATATTACAATGTCATTTAATATACAATTATTATGTTTACGTATTTTCAATAAATTTGCTCATGTGTCAAATGAGGATACAAACCATTGGAAGTCAATGTTGTGATTATAATACTCAAGAATATTTTAATTTTATTGAATATTTTCCCATTGTAAGGGCCAGCACTGAAGTAAACTTAGTATTTTACTTGATAGTGACAGAGTCCAAAGATTTTTATTTTCCTTTATCAAAGGATTATTTGTTGCCATAAAGCTATAAGTAGAAACTTATTTTGTAGCTTGTGAAATGCATCAGAAACTAAACACTTTTTTTTTTAAAGAACTGCATATCATGGCAGGAAGTATAAACAGCAATGGGGGCATAAGAGTTAGGGCAACTTTGTGAAAGGTCAGGATGGAAACCACTCCTTGGGGGCTAAGGGAGCATTGGGGATGTGGGGTAAGGAAGCAAAAGTCTTTGGACCTTGGGAGAACTTCAAGGTTAATCTCAGGCCTTTTCCCAAGGATTTGTCATTGAACTTGAATTAGTTTGAGGAACTCTCTAAGCCTTGATGAGGAAGCAGGATGAGGACCCTCCATGTCTAGATTCATATTTTGCACATGGATGTCCCAACACCAGATGTTGAAAAACTATCCTTTTTCCATTGGATTACCATTGCTCCTTTGTCAAAGATCTGCTTACTGTATTTGTGGCTCTATTTATGGACTCTCTATTCTGTTCATATGATCTATATGTGTATTTTTTCATCAGTACCATATTATCTTGATTACTATAATGTTATAGTAAGCCTTGAAGTCAGGCAGTGTCAGTCTGATTTTCATCTTCTGCATTGCATTGGCTCTTCTGGATCTTTAGCCTTTCCATATGTATTAGTCAGCAAAAGGGGTGCTGATGCAAAGCACCAGAACTCTGTTGGCTTTTATAAAGGGTATTTATTTCGGGTAGAAGCTTACACTTACCAGGCCCTAAAGAGTCCAACTCAAGGTACCATAAGTGGTACTTTCTCACCCAAAGTCTGTTGCCACATGTTGACGCAAGATGGTGGGCAATGTCTGCAAGGGTTCAGCCTTCCTCCTTCCTCTTAAGGCTTGGTGGTCCCAGCTTCTTCTGATCTCAACTGTAGCTGCCATAAGGCTCATCTCTCATTGCTGTCTGGGCTTAGCTGCACTGCTCTCTCCACAAGGCCAGCTGTGAACTATCAGGGGAACGGCTTGGCTGTCTCCCTGGGGTTCCAGCATCAAAATTCAACTCTCTGTATTCTCCTTCTCCATGTGTTTACTTCCATGTGAAAGTCTGTTTTATCCCCACCAACGGGGTGGGGACTCAACCCTGCAAACCCTAATGATGTGGTCAAATAAAAGCCCTAATCTTGATTTAATAAAGTAAAAGTGAAACCTGAGTCTAATACAATCTAATATGCCCAGAGGAACAGACCAGTTTATAAACACAATCAGTATTTCTTCTTGGAATTCATCAATAATATCAAACTGCCACACCATATAAACTTTATAATCAGTTTGTTGATACCCACAAAATAGCATGCTGGAAATTTGATTGCAAATGCATTGATTCTAAAGATCTAGTTGGGAAGAACTAATATCTTAACACTATTGATCCTTCAATTCTATAAAGATGCACTCTCTCTCCATTTATTTATATATTATTTTATTTTTTTATCAGAGTTTTTTAGTTTTCCTCATATATATATATTCTACATATTTTGTTATATTTATATGTAATTATTTCATTTTTTTGTTGCTAATATAAAAAGTGTTGTGCTTTCAATTTGAAATTCCAATTTTTGGCCCCATCTTAATGAAGATAGTAGAATGAGAATCTTCAGGGCTCTGTCACTTAACAGAAGCTTTTAACAACCAACTAACTGGCAGAAACATCTTTATCAAAGCCCCAGAAAATAGTTAAAGGATTGCAGTAACAGGGCAAGTGCCAAATAAGAAAAAAGCAATGTAAAAACAGTAAGATCTTGTGGTGCCCTAGCTAGACCCTCCCTTATCCCCACACTGGCTCAGCTTGTTGCTATCCCACGTACCCAGTGTGGGTCACTGGTCCCAGGTTCTGGAAGGAGCAGAGTAACCCTCTTGCACATAATGTGAACATTTATATCTGGCCCAATCTGACTGGTGGCAGTCTGAGGGACTGAACCAGAACACTCGTCACAGGCTCACTGTCCCAGAATTTGTCATGTATGTAGATGGCAGCTCATGAAGTTCTCCTACAGAATGCCAGGGAGAGCAGTCAGGTGGCTGCCTGGAGCAAGAAATTGCTGGCTGTAGGACATATAGAGTGGTGTCCAGAACCAGGAGGATACTGTTTCCTAGAGAAAAAGTGACATTCATATATGTGTAAATAGGGGAATTCCTAGGGCAAATGAACATGCCCAGGAAAAGACACATGTGCAGAAAGCTTGCCAACCAAGAATTCCACATCCAGTAAAACTATCTTTCAAAAATGAGGGAAGGATTAAGACATTTCCAATTAATCAAAATCTGAGGGAGTTTGTCACCACTAGCCCAGCTATACAAGGCATTCTAATGAGAGTTCTACAAATTTAAAGGAAAGGACAATAGAAAATAATAGATCAAAGCTGCAAACAACATGAATAAATATAAGATTCAGTATTATTGTATTTTTGGTTTGTATCTCCACCTTTTACTTCCTACAGGATCTAAAAGGCAAAAGCATAAAATGTAATGATAAATCAGAGGTTTTGGACTAAAAATGTATAAACATGAATTGGTGACAAAGAACTACATGAAGGTTAGGGGATGGAGTAATTTATTAACATGGTTTGTATAAACAAGATTGTTATAGATTTAGGATGTTAAATTTAAGCCCCATGGTAACTACAAATATAATATTGTAGAATATACAAAGTCATAGAGACAGAAAGAGTGCATTTTGCCAGGGGAGGGGGCAAGGGAATGGGGAGTTAATACATAATGGGTGTAGGGTCTCTGTTTTTGAAAATGGGAAAGTTTTGGTAATGGAAGGCGGTAAGGGTACCACAATATAGTGAATGTGATTAATCCCACTGAATGGAATACTTGGAAGTGGTTAAGATGTAAAAGTTTATGTTGTATATATGTTCCCACAATTTTAAAAAAGAATGACTAAATAGATGACAAACACAATATGTGATCCTGGATGGGATCTAATAAGGGATGATAAAAAGTGCAAAGGGACATTATTGGGACATTTTTTAAAATTGGAATATATACTGTAAGCTTTATATCATGTTAAATTTCTTATACTTAATAGCTGCACTTAAGGTGGTTACATAAATGAATATCCTTGTTCTTAAGAAATGTACATGGCAGTATTAAATGTTCAAGAAACATCATGTATACAACCTAGACTCAAATGTTGGAATACTGGATTGATAGAGATAGATATATAGATAAAGAGATAGAATAGATAGATGATAGATGATATATAGATAGATAGATAGAGAGATAGATAGATAGATAGATATAGACAGACAGACAGATAGATGGAATGATACAGCAAATGTGGCAAAATGTTAATATTGGTGGATCTGGGTATCTAGGGGTTATGAGTATGTTGTAGTTCTCTGTATAGGGTTTGTGTTGTTTTTGTAACTGTCCTGTAAGTTTGAAAGTATTTCACACAAAAATTTTTTTTAAATAAATGACTAAAAGAAGGCAAGAGGGCAGAAAAGCAGGAAGGCAGGAAGGACAGAAGGGAATAGGAAAGAAAGAAGAAAAATAGGCAGACATGATTATCACATTAATATGTTTTGAAAAGAGGAAAAATTTTACTTACATATTTATTTGTTGCTGAAATAAATGAGATCAATATAATTTTTTTGTTATTCAAGACTTAAGTTCTTCAATTTGTCACTGACTTCACCAATTTTGATCTTCATCACATAATCCTGTTCAAGAAATGATATAGCCTCATTTTTTTATTCTACCGTAAAAAAATTCCAATTGTTTATTGCTGGTATCCTACAATCTTGCTAAAATTGATTATTTGCTCCAGTTTTTGTCAATTCTTTAGAATTTTCTGCATAGACAATACGTCATCACTGAGTAATTTAAATTACTTTTCAAACTTTTGATATATTTATGGACAATTGAAAAGACAGCCCCATTCACCTATAGCTATAGCTACCTATAATGCAATTGGCCAATAATTTGGCGTTGGTGAGCTATTACCTCTGTCCGTCATTAACACATTTGCTTATTAGAAGAGAACTACGGAAAAGTGCTTTAAAAAGGAGGGACAATTTGAATGTGGTATACATTGCAGGGAGGGGGGAACTTGTGTGTGTCTCAAATCAATTCTGGTTTCCTAGAGGATGTGTTTTTATGGTGGTAGGAGGAGATTTTACCAAGAAAGGGATGTAAGGAGAGTAAACGAAAGGAAAGTTGAAATCTGCTATAAAAAGTATTCTATTTCACAGCAGCTGGGCCTTGTAGATGTTTTACAAGATTCTAGGTTCTCACTTTTCCTTCATAAACTGAATTTCTACTACATCACAGTTCTTTTATTACTGTGATTTAAATCAGAAATCTTATTCAAAACTTGAAAATATCATCCAAAAGAGTGGGTGGCATGAGGTTTCAAGGTTATATGGAGAGAAGGCTAACCAAAGATTACTTACAGCACAAATCAGTATTTACTATTAATTAAATGTTCCAGACTTTAAAAAGTTACCATTTAACTTGTAGATTTTTTAATAAAGATGCAAATAATTTCTGTTCAGTGGAACAGATAACCCCAAACTTTTATGGTCCTGTTGGAAATTAACCAGTTTTGTATCTGACCAAGCATTCTTATCCTCCTATTAACAGTTTGCGTGTAAAATGTTCTTTCAATGGGTCATAACATCATACAGTTTCCCTCACTAGTTAGTTAAATAAAATCTTTGCCATGTATTTATTTTATATGTGCCTGAAAGCCATGCCTTTACCTTTTTCAAACTTATTCTAACACAGTTTTGGAAATCCCCCAAGACTTCCAGGTAGTTGTACCTGACTGAATCCAGTAACCTGTGCTTCCAGAGGAGTAAACCTTATAGGCTGCTTAAGCCTGGATATTTGTTTTTTTGGCTTCTTGATTGAGTCCCAAGTGCAATAGAGCTTTAACGCCACTGAGTCACTTAATATATGTTTTTTCTCCTTTCTGTTAATATCTCTTTCCTTATATTTCTGGTTCATATAGAACTAATAAGTTTTACAGATTAGACTCAGTGATATTTGGGAAGTTGGGCTTATGGTTTGGCCGTTTGATGCTATCACTTGGTTGGATGGTGTAGATCTACTTTCTGTTGCATGAGAGTTGATAAAGAATCCAGCTTGTTAGTCTTTTTTTTTTTTT
>JAQZBX010008008.1:0-13921 GCA_029593785.1 Cabassous unicinctus | reverse complement strand
CATTGTGTGGGTGTGAAATATTTTCCTGTCTTCAGAGACTATTTTAATGCATTAGATTGTAAGTTCTCTTAAATTAAAGGAGCTCTGTCTTCTGATTGATTTATAGAGATATATAAGCACTTACATAAAACTAACATTCATAAATGTCACAGAAAGTAAAGAACCCAAACTCTTAATACTTTAAATGTGATATCCTTTTTTTTGTGTGTGTGTGTGATATACTTTTAGGACCACATATACTTCTTACAGAAACTGTAGCTCAGGAATGTTTTAAAACATCCATACTTATATAATTACGATGAACATTTGAAGAAAAACAGATTAGTTTAATAATTTTAGTTTAAGAAAGAAAAAAAACAGCAGTAAGTTCTCCGTAAGTTTAATAAGAAGTGTACATTTTTACAAGTGATTTGTCTGTTTTATCATGAATTTTCCAAACTTTTATATTGGTTTACTAATCAAACAGCAAATATTACTACTAAATAATATTTCTGATAATAGAAAAGGTAAATTTGTTTTCCAGTAAGTTAAAATATTATTTTTGAAAATGTTTTATGTCATAAAATATTATGTTTATTCTTTAGATTTGCTAGTCTGCGGAAACACTTCCATATGGCAGGTGTTCTCAATTTCCTACCTCCCAGTTTCTTCTGTGTAATATAAGTTAGTTACTTTGATTAAAAATTTTTAATAAACAAGGGTGGCTGAGGCTGTACTAGGAGCAGTAGTTACAGAGAAATGCAACTGTGTAAAGAAGGGATATGTTCTAATTTGACACCTTCTTCACCAAGGTGAAAAGAGCAGAGCAGCTGTGTCTTAACATGCCTGGCTATTCCAGAGCATCAAATAAGGTAGAAGAAACAAAACTTGAATGGATATAGAAAGTTGTAGAAGGTTTACAGAAAGGGAATTTTTATTTGTTTTGATTTATAAAGAGTCTGAAAGATATTATGAAATGTATTTAAAATTTTGCCAAAGCTGGCTCAATTTTACTGGTCTATTCCTAACAAAAGTGGGGAAAACCTTATGAAACTTTTGCTGCCAAATATCATGTTAAATTGAAACTTGAACATGGATTTCGCTCTATTGAGATGATAAATCTAAATAAGACCTCTTAACAAGAGGTGAGGAAAGATTTTTTATTTTACCATTTTGATAATCTGCTTGATTAGAGAAATTCCATATTTAGCCAGAATAATTTTTGCTTTTCTCATGGGTGTTAATTGGGTTAGACCAGTTTTGTGTCTAACCCAGCAATCTTTCCTCCTATAAATACTTTACCTTCTGAACTATTTTTTGAACCAGTCATAACATTGTACTAGTTCCTTTATTAATTAATGAGTTAAATAAAATCTTTGATGAGCGTTCATTTCATATTTACCTGAGAGTCCTGAGTTTACTTTTTTGAAAATTATACTTTCATATTTTATTAATGATATGGAATCAATATGCTGATAAGGACAGAATTAAATTCCTTATTTTCTATATTAGTAGTGGGTCACAGACTGAGCCTAGGTTTAGGGCATGCTAGGTCTGGGAAGAGGGTTTGAGCAGCATGCTGACTTGCCTCTGCTTAGATTATGGAAATGAGAAAAGCGGCAAAAGGCAGCAGTGGGTTGGCAGCTTTGGCCGAAACATGGGTGGCCCCATGGACATCTTTTCCACACAGTGGGTGAAACTAATGAGGAAAAAGTCATTTCCAAGTGAGGAATTATGTACAAGGACATCTCACTCCTGAGACACCCAGAACCCTAAAAGTTTACCCTTTTAACCACATTCAAATATCTAATTCAGTGGTGGTAATTAAGTTCACAATGTTGTGCTACCATCACCACAAAACATTAGCAAAACTTTCCCACTGCCCCAAACAAAAATTCTGTACCAATGAAGCACAAAAGAAACAGTGGTCCCTACTGTAAACTATGGACTATAGTTAATAGTACAATTCCAATAATATTCTTTCATCAATTGCACCAAAGGCAGCACACTAATGCAAAGTATTATAACAAAGGGAGATATACAGGAATTCTGTATTTTCTGCATGGATTTTTCTGAAAACCTACAATTTCTCTAATAAAAAATTTTGTATTTAAAAAAAAGATTTTGTTAACTTTTTCTTTTTCTTTTTTCTTCCATTGGTATTAGGACAATAGGCCAAAGTACAAATTGCATAAATCTGAATGCATTTTTCAAAAGACACACACCTCATGGAGATTCTGAGTATCTCTAGAAGTGGGTCAATTCACTCTTCTACTTGTGTTGAGAAGTACCTTATTAAGAAATGCTGATATGTAATTTCATGCTTGGGCTGAGAAGGAGAGTAAGTAACAAAGCAAATTATTCTGAAATTAATAAACAGTCTTGATTTTATAAGCAGACATGCTAAATTCTATGTGTCTTTATGCACCTTTTAGAGAGTTAAAAATATATAGTTTTAATGAGATTTTTGCAAAAGGTCCCCAGATGGGAATGTTGGCACCTGAAATCCGTCTTCACACTTAGCAGTAGAACCATTTTGTTGTGGCTCCAGCCGCATTCTTTGGCCAACCTTACATCCTGCATACACTTCAGCCCAGTGCAATTGGAAGAGATCCAGAAATCCAGAATGCTCCTGTTAGACTGCCACATGCCTGGCCTGTAGCTGGCTGCAAAGCTTGAAGGAGCTGATCATAAAGGCCTTCAGTGGTTTTTCTACTAAAGATTTTGCCTCACTGATGCTGTTTTATCTGACAACTTTAATGTCTGTGATTTTATCCTTTCTTCAGCAGATTATTCCTACACCCCTACTTTGGTTATACATAAACCATAAACAATATTTTTCTCCTTTAGGTCAAAAGCCCCTCAAACTGTCATCTGCTTCCTCCCTGAAGCTGGGACTTCTTGGCTTCAACTGCAGTCACAGCATTTCCCCTTTCTTGTCTTATCCCCCAACTCAATATTCAGGACCAGTCAGGAACTTAGGTAAGAAGCATTGACGCAGCTCCATACACCATCAGGTAACTTGGGGTCCAAATCCTTCCATGGCCTTGGGACACAGTTCTTAAAATTAGGCTTTTGCCTTTGTAGTGGCCCATCTGTCTTTTGTCCATCTATCAACTCCCTTTAAGAATGGGAACCTATGTTGTCCTCCAGCATCCTGGATTCCCCAATCCCAGGGTATCCCAGCACCCCATTACTTTCCGTCATCATCTCTGATACCAGCTGCCTGTCTGCCAAGATTTAGGAGGTTTGTTTACACCTAGGTTCCCTGTCCTGTCTTCCCCTTATCTATGGGAAGGAGTGTCCTGATGTGGTGTGCTACATCTCCTCACGCTGGATAGGACTCATTGCTTCCAGATTCAGGGGGCACTAGTTTTACTTACATTCAGCCTTGACAGTGGGAAGAATTCCACCCAACAACTGCCTGATATCAGATTGGACTTCACTTGTAGGGCTTAGCACCACTAAGTTCCATTTTACTTAACTATACCATGCCTGCTTATACCCCATGAATCAACTCTACTTGACATATTTAAGTGATGTTTTAAGTTCTCACAACACACTCCTAATTATATCAAAAAATTGATTATAAATTGTCATTGAAAAAATCAATCTCTGACAAAGAAAAGCTTCAAATTCCTATTAATTGTATAAAACAATCTGCCATTATTGAACCTGAAATATTTTTATTCTTTAATTTTTTTGTTGATGGAACAGATGAGGATTTCAGACCATTTCGTACACTCTTCCTGACATTTCTATACCTCTGGGGACTCTCCATGAATGACGGGACACACGCTGGGCAGTGGTGGCTCACGTTCCAGGTTATACTATTTTCTTCCACATGATAGAAAATGATACTCTTTTCATACTTCATGGAAGTAGAGAATGTTTTATTCTAAATGTTTGACTTCTTAGCACTGTTATAATGCAGCTAAAGCCTTGCCTTCACACTCCATAATACCATCAATTCCAAATTCTGCTGTAGAAATATACATGCTAGAACAGAGAACCTTAATGGTGAGGCTACAAAATAGCCTTAACTAGTGTTAAGGTCGTAGTTCTCTGTTTGAGGATGGCATTTGGAAAGTGAATGTTTTCTCAGGTTGGGCATTACTATATCTTTTTACTTTTTGATTTTTAAATAATATTTCCCAAAAAATTCAAATAAGATTAAATTTTTTGGAAATATTTTTACTTTTGAAAAAATGAATATTGGCCTATTTTTAAAAATTATAGTAAGTTAGAACTACATAAAGAAAGAAGTAAAAATCAACTACAATCTCACATCCCCAGGTGATTACTGTTCATTGTTTGATATATGTTGATTCAAATTATTTTCTATAAATCCACATACTTTTTACATGAATGGAATGATTCTGCAATAACATTTTGTGAATTACCCTCTCATTTAACAATGTAGCCTAAATATTTTTATATACAGGTCTACTTCATTCCATTTGATAAACGAACAACATTATTTTTAATGAGCCCGGTTTCTTAGATTTCCATATTATATGGAGTTTTCACTTTTATAAACAATGCTATAATAAACCTTCTTCTACATACACCTTTCTACACTTCATTTGTTCAATTATTTATTTATTTATTTTTAATATATTTTTATCATTTTTAAAAGATATTTAGATTACATAAATGTTACATGAAAATATAGGGGATTCACATGTTCCCCACTTTCTACACATCCCACATTTTCCCACATTAACAAAAATCCTTCATTAGTGTGGTACATTCATTATAATTGATGAAAACCTTTTGGAGCATTGCCACTAAGCATGGATTATAGTTACATTGTAGTTTACACTCTCTCCCATACAATCTTGTAGGTTATGGCAAGATGTGTAATGGCCTGTATCTGTCATTGTAATGTCATTCAGGACAATTCCCAAGTCCTGAAAATGACCCCATATTTCACCTGTTTTTCCCTCTCCCTGCCCTCAGAACCTCCAGTGGCCACTGTCTCCACATCAATGATATAATTTCTTCCATTGCTAGAATCACAATAAGTCTATAGTAGAATACCAGTAAGTCTACTTTAGTCCACAGTTCATTCCCCAATCCTGAGGATTCTGGGATGGTGATGCCCAATCTACTTCTAATTGAGAAGAGACTTCAGTCCCATAGGGCAGATAGATGGAACTCTCTTGCTTGAAGTTGTAGACTTTCTTGGTTCGTTGGGATGGTCACTGTCCATCATCATCTCCTTGTTAGTTGTCCTGGGTGAGTCCAATGAACTGGAGAGTATGTGTTGCAACTCCATTGAGATTCGGGGTCCAGCTGGCACATAAACAGCCCAAAGATTTAGTCTCTCTGATGTACACTTATCAACCCTAGTACTAATTATAGGTTCAAATAGAAGGGTCAGAAGATCCATGTTTAAGGAAACTACAACTGAGTCCAACTCTAGGGAGTATAAATTCCAAAGTAGGGCCCACTGGCAAGGCATCAAACTCTTGAGCTATCTACCATGATTATAGTGTCTGGATGTCGCCTGAGCCCTCACAAGCCCCACTGTTTGAGGTAGTAGTTACTTTGGCAGACAATGAGATCCTGCTGAGAGATGCATAAGCGTAACCTCTGGAATGACCTCCCAACTCACTTTGAAGTCTCTTAGCCATATAAACTCATTTGTCTTTATCTTTTCCCTCTTTTGGTCAAGGTCTTTTTCCTGTTGCATTGCTTGTTGGTGTTTGGTAATAAGCCTTTGTGCCAAGGAATTTTATCCCCAGGAATCATGTCTCATGCTGGGTGGAAGGTAATGCATTTATATGCTGAGTTCGGCTTAGAGAGAGGCCATATTTAAGCAACAAGGAGGCTCTCAGGAGGTAATTCTTAGGCACCCTATAATACTAGGCTAAGTTTTAATTTCAAGAGTAAAGGTTCATAAGCACAGTCATCAATATTAAGGGCCCATCAATGGACCATCCTCCTTCACAAGTCATTGCCCCTGTACTCAGGGGATTCTTGCTGTTCCATTAGAGAATGTGGCAGAGCTCCCCAGGATGGGAATTTGATATTCTTTCAGTTATTGTGGGACTCTCCACCCACCATGACAATGCCCCATGAACAATTGAACACATTTATATGCCTTATATGTATGCCCAGGTGACCCTCCTCACATGTATCCCCCATCACTGACACCCTGCACCAATGATCCTCCTTTGTCATAGTTGTAACTCTTCTGTGATCCAAACCTTCTTCAAAAATGAAGCCAACAAGATGGCCTATACAATTAATAAGAAAATGATATAGCAATGATAGTTTTTAAAAATAATAAATAAAATGCAAAAAAATTTTAAAATTTAAAATTTAAAAAAAATTTGGAATAATAAAAATAAATGAAAAAATATTTTAAAAAACATTTTTTGACATTATGTCTTTCAGAATTGTAAAATCTGTTGCCCTGTATATATAGTGAAATTTTCTTCCATTTATTCCCCCAGTGTCTTTTTCATTTTGTCCTCAAAGAAGTTTTCGATTACAGAAAAGTCACATACAGAATATAGAGGATTCCCATATACCCAACATCCTCCCCCTTCCCCCTCTATTAATAACATTTTTATGTGGATGGTACATTTGTTACAATTGATGTACAAATATTGAAACATAGCTACTAACCATGGTCAATGATTGACATTTAACATAGCCTGTATATATCATTACAAGATGATGTAGAACTGTTCAATTATTTAAATAGAATAATTACAAGTCAAATTTCTGGGAGGAAGAGGCAAGATGGCATCGATTTAGGAGGGCACTCGCTGACTAGCTCCCTGAGGACGGCGGATTGTGGACAGGGTCCTGCCCAGGGGTCTGTGCTGTGGGCGGATGGAGTGAGAAGCTTGGGACATCTATCTGCAGGCAGATTGACGACGTGGACTGATCGGTAGAGATTCATGAGTTTTAAGCCTGCCTGTGGTGGTTAACACAGACAGCTGAGCCCCACCCTCAGGGAAAAAGGCTGGTTTGAGCTGCGACTCCCACCTGACAACCCGGTGACAGGGCCCGGTGAGAGGGAGCATTCTCTGAGAGTGGGAGGGATCTGGCAAAGGGGTGAGAGAGCTTTCCTCTCTGTGGATTTCGCTGCCTGGAACCCCTTGGAGCTTGGGCAAACAAAATAGCTGGATTGAATCAACACCTGGCAGAGGAGAGGGTTAAATCAGCTGAGGAAGTTGATTTACCTAGCTGCCCAGGTATACACCCCAAACCCCGCCAAGCCGGGGAGAGGGAGCATTCTCTGAGAGACGGAGGGTTCTGACAGAAGGCAGAGAGGGGATTCTTTACCGTCGATTTGGCTTCCTGGACCCCCTCATAGCTTTGGGGAACAGATAAGCCAGTTTGAAGCAGCACCAGGCTGAGGGGAGAGGCAAACCTGCTGAGGAAACCTGATTTACCCAGCAGCCCGGTGACGCTGAGGCTCAGCTCCAGAGGGGGCGGAGTCAACCATTTTTATCGTTCTGCACTGACTAGCATCAGAGCTTCAGCTCCTCTGGGGAGGCCAGGAAGTGGGAAGTGCTTGATTAGTTTCCACGAGCCTAGTTAGGGACCCCTCAGTGAAGGGGGTGGTCTAGAAGAGGACTTATTTTGGGTCCCATATTTCGCCAAAAAAAAAAAAAAAGACAGTCACTTTTAAAAATGAAAAATGAATTCTTCTTTTTAATTTAGTTTAATAGCTAAAATCTGCTTCAAAACCTGAAAATAGAACCCTGCAGGGAAATTGATTGATAAACACAAGCAGGCTGAGAGGTTCCACAAGGACCCTAGAAGGAACACTGTTCCTCCTTTGCTTTGTTTGACTGCTTGCCTGTGTGGTTGTTTGGTTTTTCCCTGTTTATTTGTTGTCTCTTGCTTTTCTTTCCTCTTTCCTCCCCCCTTTCTGTTTTCTTTCTTTTTTTTAAAATTAGGTGTTGCTAGCTTATCTCTTCTTTGCTGAGCTTCTTTTTCAGTGACTTCCCATTCTCTGTCTATATTGATTTGGTATCCCAAGCTTTCTCTTATCCTTCCTTCATCTATCTGCCTTCTGCTTTCTGTTGTGGTTCTTTATACCATGTTTTTTCATTTGCCCACAAGTTAAGGATGTCAATTTCTATTCTATCTATTTTGTTTTCTTCTTTTTTTATTAATATTAACTTTTTCCTTTCAGCACTTTCTTTACTCTTTCTCTCCCTCCTCATCATTCTAGCCTTCTAAATCATTATATATATATTCCTATCTTTGGTTTCCCAGTCCATTGTACGTACTCCACTTTTTTTCCTATTACTCTAAACTGCCTACATGAGTTAAATATTCATTTCACTAAGTCTTATTTGGCCCCTCTTCTAACTTTTATCAATATTACTATTATCCTTCCTTTCTCACATCTTTCAATTCCTCTGACCCTAATCTTTTGCCTTCAAGGGAACATAGAAAGAAGCAAGGAAATAAAATAAGAAGAAAAAGTGTCAAAGAGAAAATTTAACACACACACAGAACCACCAGCTAAATAAAACTCTAGAGCAGAGAGAGAAGCTAATCAAATGAATAAACTATCAAGATAAAATGATGACTAGAGGGCAACAAAAAATTACAAACCAAACTGAGAAACAGGAAGACATGGACCAGTCCAATAAACAAACTAAAAGCCAGGAAGAGATGCAGAACATCAAACAACTAATCAAAGCTTTCCAAACAAATATCATGGACCAACTTAATTAAGTGAAGGAAGAGATTAAGGATATAAATAAGACACTGGGAGAACATACTTAAGAAATTGTAAACATATGCAAAAAGATAACGGATATGATGATGATCAATGGCACAATCCAACAAATCAAAAAGATGCTGGAGTCACATAACAGCAGATTTGAACAGGCAGAAGAAAGAATTAGTGATGTGGAAGACAGTACAGCTGAAATCAAACAGATAGTAGAACAGATAGACAAAAAGATAGGAAAAAATAATCCAGCAGGCACTCAGGGATTTAACCGACAACACAAAATGAACAAACATATGCATTATGGGCATCCCAGAAGGAGAAGAGAAGGGAAAGGGAACAGAAGAAGTGTTGAGGGAAATAATGGCTGAAAACTTCCCAACCCTATTGAGAGAGATGGATGTGCAGATCCAGGAAGCACACCACACCACAAACAGTATGAATCTCAACAGGCCAACTCCAAGATACATACTTGTCAAAATGTCCAATGCTCAAGACAAAGAGAAAATACTCAAAGCAGCAAGAGAAAAGAGAACCATCATATACAAGGGAAGCACAATAAGATTAAGTGCTGATTTCTCATCTGAAACCATGGAGGCAAGAAGACAGTGGTATGACATAGTCAAAGTAGTAAAAGAAAAATACTTCCAGCCACTAATTCTCTATCCAGCAAAACTGGCATTCAAAACTGATGGAGAGTTCAAAATATTCACAGATAAACAGAAATTATGAGAGTATGTCAATAAGAAACCTGCACTTCAAGAAATACGAAAGGAAGTTCTACAAGTTGAAAGGAAAAAACAAGGGAGAGAGAGTTGGAGGAGAGTTTAAAAATATCTAAAAAGACAAAAACAGAAACAAAACAACATATGACATACATTAATCCAGAGAAAATATGGCTGAAATAAGAAATTCATTGCGAGTAATAACACTGAATGTAAATGGATTAAATTCACCACTCAAGAGACACAGATTGGCAGAATGGATAAGGAAATATGATCCATCTATATGCTGTCTACAAGAAACCCACCTTCGACCCAGGGATTCAAGGAAGCTGAAAGTGAATGGCTGGAAAAAAATTTAACAAACTAACAATAGCCAAAAAAGGGCAGGAGTAGCTATTCTAATATCAGACAAAATAGACTTTAAATGCAAAACTATTGTAAGAGACAAAGATGGACACTATATATTAGTAAAAGGGGTAATCTCTCAAGAAGAGAGAACAATCATAAACATTTATGCACCTAATCGGCGTGCCTCAAAATACATGAGGCAAACTCTGGAAAAACTAAATGGAGAAATAAATGCCTTTACAATTATAGTGGAGGACTTTAATACACCATTATCATCATTAGACAGAACATCTAGACAGAGAATCAATAAAGAAACAAAGGCTCTCAATAATATATTAGAGGACCTGGACTTAATAGACATATACAGAACACTGCACATTAATACAACAGGATTTACATTCTTCTCGAGTGCACATGAATCCTACTCCAGGATAGACCACATGCAAGGCCACAGAACAACTCTCGATGAATTCAGAAAGATTGAGATTATACAAAGTAATTTCTCTGACCACAACGGAATGAAATTGAAAATCACTAAGGGCCAGAGAAACAGGTTAGGCACAAGGATATGGAAGTTAAACAACACACTCTTAGACAAACAGTGGGTCAAGGAGGAAATCTCAAAAGAAATTAGTAACTACCTTGAAACTAATGAAAACGACAACACAACATATCAAAACCTATGGGATGCAACGAAAGCAGTCCTGAGAGGGAAGTTCAGAGCCATAAATACATATATTAAATATGAAGAAAGAGCTAAAATTGAAGACCTAACTGCACACTTGGAGGCATTGGAAAAACAACAACAAACTAAACCTAAAAGAAGTAGAAAGAAGGAAATAACAAAGATTAGAGCAGAACTAAATGAAATAGAGAATAAGAAAGCTGTGGAAAAAATAAATAAAACCAAAAGCTGGTTCTTCGAAAATATCAATAAAATTAACAAACCCTTAGCAGACTAACAAAGAAAAAGAGAGAACAGATGCAAATACACAAAATTAGGAATGAGCAAGGGGATATCACTACTGACCCCACAGAAATGACGAGTATCATAAGAGGATACTTTGAAAAATTATATGCCAACAAGAATGATAATTTAGAGGAAATGGACAAGTTTCTAGAAACTCACAAACAGCCTACATTGATGAAAGAAGAAATTGATGAACTCAACAGTACCATTACAAGTAAAGAGATAGACTCAGTCATCAAAAACCTCCCAACTAAGAAGAGCCCAGGACCAGATGGCTTCACAGCTGAATTCTAACAAACATTCCGGAAAGAGCTAACACCATTCTGCTTAAGCTCTTCAAAAAATAGAAGTAGAAGGAAAATCGCCTAACTCATTCTACAATGCCAAAATTACCCTAACACCAAAACCAAAGATACCACAAGAAAGGAAAATTACAAACCAATTTTTCTAATGAACCTAGATGCTAAAATCCTCAACAAAATACTTGCTAATCGCATTCAACAACATATCAAAAGGATTATACACCATGACCAAATGGGTTTCATCCCGAGTATGCAAGGATGGTTCAATATAAGAAAATCAATCAATGTAATACACTACATAAACAAATTGAAAGAAAAAAAATCACATGATCATCTCTATAGATGTAGAAAAAGCATTTGACAAAACACAGCACTCTTTCTTGATAAAAACACTGCAAAATATAGGAATAGAAGGAAACTTTCTGAATATGATAAAGGGTATATATGAAAAACCCAAAGCCAACATCATCTTCAATGATGAAATCCTAAAAGCCTTCCCTCTGAGATCAGAAACAAGACAAGGATGCCCACTATCACCACTCCTATTTAACATTGTCTTAGAAGTACTTGCTCGAGCACAGAGGCAAGAAAAGGATTTAAAAGGCATCCAGATTGGAAAAGAAGAAGTAAAAATTTCATTATTTGCAGACGACATGATCCTATGCATAGAAAAGCCCTGAGAAATCTACAACAAAGCTTCTAGAACTTATAAAGGAGTTTAGTAATGTTGCAGGCTATAAGATCAATGCTCAAAAATCAGTACCATTTCTGTACACCAATAACAAGCAATCTGAGGAGGAAATAAAAAAAATACCATTTACAATAGTAATGAAAAAATCAAATTCCTAGGAATAAATTTAACTAAAGATGTAAAGGACTTATATAAAGAAAACTACACAACACTGTTAAAGGAAATCAAAGAAGACTTAAATAAATGGAAGAATATTCCCTGTTCATGGATAGGAAGACTAAACATCATCAAGATGTCTATCCTACCCAAACTAATCTACAGATTTAATGCAATCCCAACAAAAATCAACACTATATTTTTTAAGGAAATGGAAAAACTAACTACAAAATATATTTGGAAAGGTAAGAGGCCCTGAATTGCCAAAGACATATTGAAAAAGAAAAATGAAGTTGGAGGTATCACATTACCTGACTTTAAAACAAACTACAAAGCTACAGTGATCAAAACTGCATGGTATTGGCACAAGGATAGACATACTGACCAATGGAACCGAATTGAGAGTTCTGATATAGATCCTCACATATACAGTCATCTGATATTCGACAAAGCCACCAAGCCCACTCAGTTGGGAGAGAATGGCCTCTTTAACAAGTGGTGCTTCGAGAACTGGATATCCATATCCAAAAGAATGAGAGAAGAATATCATCTCACATCTTATACAAAAATCAACTCAAGATGGATCAAAGAGCTAAATATAAGAGCCAAAACCATAAAGACCTTGGAAGAGAATGTAGGGAAACATCTACTGGACCTTGTAACAGGAAATGGTTTCATGAACTTCACAGCCAAAGCATGAGCAGCAAGAGGGAAAATAGATAAATGGGATCTCCCCAAAATTAAAAACTTCTGCACCTCAAAGGATGTTATTAAGAAAATAAAAAGGCAGTCTACCCAATGGGAGAAAATATTTGGCAACCATATGTCTGATAGGCACCTAATATCCTGCATATATAAAGAAATCCTACACCTCAAAAATAAAAAGACAAACAACCCATTTAAAAAATGAGCAAGTGACCCGAAAAGACACTTCTCCAAGGAAGAAATGCAAATGGCTAAAAAGCACATGAAAAAATGTTCAACATCGCTAGCTATTAGGGAAATGCAAATCAAAACCACAATGAGATACCATCTTACACCCATCAGAATGGCAGCTATTAAAAAAACAGCAGAATATAAGTGTTGGAGAGGATGTGGAGGAATGGGAACCCTCATCCATTGCTGGTGGGATTGTGAAATGGTCTAGCCACTGTGGAGGACAGTTTGGTGATTCCTCAGAAAACTAACAATAGATCTTCCGAATGATCCAATGATTCCACTACTGGGTATATACCCAGAAGAATTCAAAGCAAAGACACGAACAGATATTTGCACACCAATGTTCATAGTGGCATTGCTCACATTTGCCACAAGTTGGAATCAGCCCCAGTGCCCATCAACAGATGAATGGATAAGCAAAATGTGGTACATACATACAATGGAATATTAGTCAGCTGTTAGAAGGAATAAATTGTTAACACATGGAATAACATGGATGATTCTTGAAGACCTTATGTTGAGTGAAGCAAGCCAGGCATTGACGGATGAACAGTATATGACCTCACTGATTTGAATCGAGGAAAGTGAGCAGCCTCTGAGAACCAGTGTCTGAAAGATAGGTTAACAAGGGAGAAAAAGAGAAGAGTAGGTTGTGAGCCATCACCCATATGGACATATAATATGGTAAAGTGATAGAGTATAGTTGCATATTGAAGGATAGGACAAGTGGGTAGTGATATTACTGGCTTTGGTGGTGCAGGGTTAACAGGTGGGTAGATTAGGAAGGGCAGGTCAGAATACCCAGGGCATGTAACTATGAATCTTGTCATCCCATGAGTCAAGACAGGGGAGTGTCATATGCCCCAGGGGGATGGGGAGGATGGGACAGAAAAGATCAAACGGAGTATTTAGTGGTCATGGGAAATGTTTTTTATTACCTTACAGTAATAGACACAGGACATGGTAAATACCATCAAAAATTATTAAACTGTACCGTCTAAGTTGTCAACTATACTGTAAACCATTGACAATGTTTAGTAGTTATGTTTCACTATCTGTATAACAGTTATAACAATGCTACCATCCACAAAAAAAAAA
>JAQZBX010008007.1:0-49090 GCA_029593785.1 Cabassous unicinctus | reverse complement strand
CAACAGCCATTTTCTTGGTTCCACCCTCATCAAGCATCAGGGTGTCAACCAAGCTCCAGACCTCACCCTCCAAGAGTGTTGGGGTGATTGCCACACCTTACCCAATCTTGAGGTTAGAGTCTTAGCCCCCCTAGTACAGTGATGTGAAGACAACATTCCCCCTAACCTTTGGCATACAGGTTCAACCCTCTCAGAGCAATGGGTTGACCACCTGGCCTTCTCTAATCCATGGGGGACAGGTACACCCCTCTCAGACCTATGGGGTGTTGACCTTAACCGACCCTAATCTTTGAGGAATGTGCTCCACCCTCCCTGCACCCTGGGATGGCAAAATTCTCCCAGAACATCGGGTGGGGACATCAACCTTCTTCAACTGCTGGGGTAAACTCACCCTCTCTGCACCATGGGGCATCAAAACTTTCTCAGAACATCGGGTAGGAACATCCACCCTCTTCAACTGCAGAGGCAAACTCACCCTCTCTGTACACATGGGTGGGGCTCCTCTCTTGGCCCAAGGAGATGTCTTAAGTCCAGATCTCTGCTTCCACAGTTTTCTTCTTAAAGCTGATTCTCCTTCAATCTCTCCTTTCCATGTCCTCTTTTGTTTAAGCTGACAGTGGTTTTGTTCATACAGCTCTCTGAAAAACTTTGTTGGTTTAGCATGCAGGAAGCAGGGGTCCATGCCATCAGACAGTAAAACTTTCCACAAGTCTTTCTGAGATAACTGCATCTTCAATTCTGATTTACAAGTTCCAAGTTTAATAACGTCTTTAAATATGGCATTTTCATCTGGGAATTTGATTTCCAGAAACTTGGAAGTTCCGGAATCAGTTTCTGTTTTCTTTGTGCCCAGAAGTTCAGTCCTTAGTGTATTTTGCTCATCTAGTATTTTGCTATAAGCTGCAAGGAGAATCCAAGCTGCATTCTCTGAGTTTAGCTTGGAAAGTTCTTCAGCTAAATGCTCCGGTTTGCCATTTTCAAATTCTGTCTTCCATACAACACCAGGACTTAATCTTGCTAAGTTCTCTGCAGCTTTAAAACATGGATCGTCTTTCCTCCAGTTTCCAATAATAGTTTCATCATTTACTTCTAAGGCATCATAGAAAGTCTCTTTAGCATCCATATTACTATCAACGGTCTCTTCAAAGTGATCTAGGCCTTTTCCATCAAGCATTTCACAATCCCTCCAAAAATACCCCTTACCCATTTTTAAAACCGTTCCAACATTTTGGTAATTACAAAAGCACTTCCCCACTCCTCGGTACCAAATTCTGTATTAGTCAGCTAAAGGGGTGCTAATGTGAAATACCAAAAATGGGTTGGTCTTTATAAAGGGTATTTATTTGGGATAGAAGTTCCACAGATACCAGGCCATAAAGTGTTAAGTTTCTTCTCTCACCACAGTCCATTGCCACGTGTTAGAGCAAGACAGCTGCCGACATTTGCCAGGGTTCAGGCTTCTGGGGTTCCTCTCTTCCCCAGGCTGCGTTTCTCTCCGGGCTTAGCTCCTGTTTCCTCCACAAGGTCAGCTGTAGACGATCAGGCGAACGGCTCGCTTCTCTTCTCCTGGGGCCTTCTTTCCAACATCAAAACTGCTTCTCAAAAACTGCTTCAAGTCTCTTCTTTGCCTTGCCTTTTATATTCGATTCCCCACCCACCAAGGGGTGGGGCTCAACACCCTAATCATAATCTAATCATGCCCAGATTAACAGATCAGTTTACAAGCATAATCTACTTATATTTTTGGAATTCATAATTACATCAAATTGGCCAACGGTTACACAGCTTCTTACATTGTCAGCTGTAGGCCATCAGGCTCTCTAGGCTTTGTCTCTCTCCCTGGGGCTCTATTCTCTCTGGGCTCAGGCTTGCTTCTCTCCACAAGGTCAGCTGTAGATTATCAGGCAAATGGCTCTGCTCTCTCCCTGGGGCTTCTGCCAGGTCTTAGGAATGGTCTCTATTCCTCTGTGTTCTTCTCCTATGTGCTCATTTCCTGGGCTCCAGCTCAAAACTCAGCATCAGAACTCTAACTCTGTCCTTTGCCTTGTCTTTTATCTGTGAGTTCCCACCCACCAAGGGGCAGGGACTCAATGCCTTACTGGCATGGCCCAATCAAAGCCCTAATCATAACTTAATTAAGTAAAAGTAAAACCTCTGAATCCAGTACACTCTAATACACCCAGAGGAAAAGATCAGTTTACAAACATAATCCAATGTTTCTTTTTGGAATTCATCAATAATATCAAACTGGTACACCTCCTTTAACAATTTTTGTTCCTTTTGGGTCTTTTTTTTTCATTTAGATATCTAGAACTCTTTATATATTATGGACATCAATCTTTTTTCACCTCCATAAGCTGCAATTTTTCCCCATATATTTCTTAGCTTTTAACTTTTTTATACTGTCATTTATCATTGAAGTTTTAACTACTTAGTCTGTATGAAAAAAATTATTTGAATTCCTATTGTTGATTTATTGTTGGAATGTAACACAATTATTTTTTAAATGCATTTCTGGATTTAAGACTTGTTTTTCATTTTCATATTTTTCATTTTCCATTTCTCATTACATTTCATAAGAAATATTGATATATTATTGTTTTTCTTTCTCATATCGTCTTTTTTTGGGTTCTAGAATGAAGATCATGCCAGCTCCTTGAAATGAGTCTGAGAATATTCTCTCTTCTATTTTCATGACTCTCTTTAAATCAAAATAATCTGTTTCTTGAATAATTGGTAACATTTGACTACAAAATTATGTGGACTGGTGTTTTCATTGTGGAACAATTTCTAACCTTTGGTTCAATTAATTTAAGACAATTTAATTTTCTAGTTCTTTAGACAATTTTGATTATACTTAAAGTGAATACCTTTTCACCTACATTTTCAAACATATTGACATAAGATTGTTATTAATATTTCTGTTTATATTATTATAAGTTTTTCTATATCTGGGATTACGTTCTGTTTTTCAATCCTAATGAGTGACTACTGGGTGCTTTTCCCTTCTATTTCTTGATCAGCATTGCGAAGCTTCATGATTTCATTAGTCTTACCTAAAGTCAATTTGGCTCTATTATACTCTCTACTGTATTTTTAAAAATTTCTACTTCTTTAATTTCTTCTCATATATGTTAAGTCTACTTCTTTCTTTTTTCCTTTCAAATTTCCTACACGCCTTGCTAATCTTCATTTTTCTTATTTTTACAAAATTGGTATTTAAGAGTAAAATTTTCTTATGTACTTTTTTGGTTGTATTTCAACAGGTTAAAAATAATTTTATCATTATGTCACAGTTCTAAGTAATTTCTAATTTCTACCATAGTTTCTAATTTGACCCACTAATTAAGAACTTGATTTTTAAATTTTGCAAAGTACAGTGTTTTTAACTGTTTTATTATTATTGATTCATAACTTAATTGCATTGTAGTCCATTAATATGGACTTTATGATACAGATTCTATAAAATATGCTGAGATTTATTTTGTTGCCTAATAAAATGATCAAATTTTGAAAATGCTGCATGTGTACATAGAACAAAAAAGTGTGTTCTCCAGTTGTTGGCTCTAGTAGTTCTAAATATTCAGAATGATTTGATTGTGTTTTTTAAAACTTCATTCTTTTTATTTTTTGTCTACTTAAATTTATTAAACATTGAGATAGATGTGCACGTATCTCTCCCTAAATTGATATATTCATCAATTTTTTAAAATATATTTTAAATTTATTTTTAAAAAATACTTAGATTACATAAAATGTTACATACAAAAATATAAGGGATTCCCATATGCTCCACTCCCCACACCTCCCATTTTTCCCCACATTAACAACTTTTTTCATTAGTGTGGTACATTCATTGCAATTGATGAAGACATTTTGAAGCATTGCCACTAAACATGGATTATAGTTTACATTGTAGTTTACACTCTCTCCCACTCAATTCTGTAGGTTATTGCAGGATATATAATGGCCTGTATCTGTCATTGCAATATCATTCAGGACAATTACAAGTCCTGAAAATACCCCCATATTACACCTTTTTTCCCTGTCCCTGACTTCAGCACCTCCAGTGGCCACTGTCTCGACACCAATGATATAATTTCTTTCATTGCTAGAATCACAATAAGTCTATAATAGAATAACAGTAAGTCCACACTAGTCCATATTTTATTCCCCAATCCTAAGGATTCTGGGATGGTGTTGCCCACTCCACCTCTAATTGAGAGGGGATTTTGATCCCATATGGCTGATGGATGGGGCTCTCTTGCTTGCAGTTGTAGACTCTCTCAGTTCCTTGGTGTGGTGGTTGTCCATTCTCACCTCCTTGTTAGTTGTCCTGGGTGAGTCCAATGAACTGAAGAGTAGGTGTTACAACTCCGCTGAGGCTCAGGGCCCAGCTGGCACATGGACAGCCCAGAGATTCAAGTCTCTTAGATGTACACCTACCAACTCCAGCACCAACTATAGGTTCAAGTAAAAGGGACAGAAGAGGCATGTGTAGGGAAATCTCATCTGAGTCCAGCTCTGTCACACTTGGGAGCACAAACTCCAAAATAGGGCCCACTGGCAAGGCACCAAACTCTGGAGCTATCTGCCATGACCTTGAGACCTGGGTGCCTCCAGAGCCCTCAGGAGCCCCACTATTTGTAGTATCTATCTACTTTGGCTGTCTATGAGATTGTTCTAAGATGTGCATAAACGTTACCTCTCTGATGACTCCTGACTCACATTGAAGTCTCTTAGCCATATAAACTCATTTGTCTTTACCTTTTCCCCCTTTTATTCAAGGTCTTTTTCCAGTTGCATCACCAGCCGGTGCTTGGTAGTAATCTCTCAGTGCCAGGAAGGCTCATCCCTGGGAGTCATGTCCCACGCTGGGGGGACAGTAATACATTTATATGCTGTAGCAGTTTGGCAGTTTGATATATTTAAGAATTCCAAAAGTAGATATTGGATTATGCTTGTAAACTGGTCTGTTCACCTGGGCATGATTAAGTTATGATTAGGACTTTCATTGGGCCACATCAGTAGTGTGCTGAGCTCCACCCTTTGGTGGGTGGGGTCTCAAAGATAAAAGACATGGCAAAGGGCAGAGTTGGAGTTTTTGAGTTGGAGTTTTCAGTTAGAGTTCTGATGTGTAGTTTTAATGCTGGAGTCCGGAGAAGTAAACACACAGAATAGCTTGGTTGTGAGGAAGGAGAAAAGGCCCCAGGAAAAGAGATGAGCTATTCACCTGAGAGTTCTCAGCTGGCCTTGTGGAAAGAGGCAAAGCCTAGAAAGCCTCATAGTCTACAGTTGACCTTGTGGAGGAAACAGAGGAGCTTAACCTGGAGAGAAATGGAGCCCTGAGAAGAGAGGAACCCAAGAAGCCTGAACCCTGGCAAGTGTTGGCAGCTGCCTTGCTCCTACACATGGCAACAGACTTTGGTGAGAAAAGAAACTTATGTTTTATGGCCTGGTAACTGTAAGCGTCTACTCAAAATAAATACCCATTTTGAAAGCCAACCAATTTCTCGTATTTTGCATTAGCACCCCTTTGGCTGACTAATACAGAGTTTGGTACCAGGAGTGGGGTAGTTCTTTTGCAATTACCAAAATGTTGGAATGGTTTTATGAATGGGTAAGGGGTATTTTTTAGAGGAATTGTGAGATGCTTAGTAGAAAAGACCTACAGTGCTTTGAAGAGACTGTTGATAGCAATATGGACACTAAAGAGACTTTTTATGATGCCTTAGAAGTAAATGATGAAACTATTATTGGAAACTGGAGGAAAGACGATCCAAGTTTTAAAGTTGCAGAAAACTTAGCAAGATTAAGTCCTGGTGTTATATGGAAGACAGAATTTGAAAATGGCGATCCTGAGCCTTTAGCTGAAGAACTTTCCAAAATAAACTCAGAGAACGCAGCTTGGCTTCTCCTTGCAGCTTATAGCAAAATGCTAGATGAGAGAAATACACTAAGGACTGAACTCGTGGGCACAAAGAAAACAGAAACTGATTCCAGAAATTCCAAGCCTCTGGAAATCAAGGTCCCATACAACAGTGCCCCATTTCAGGACTTAACTAAACTTGGAACTTGTATATCAGGATTGAGGATGCAGTAATCTTGGAAAAACATGTGGAAAGTCTTACTGTCTGATGGCTTGGACCCTTGCTTCCTGCATGCTAAACCAAAAAAGTTTTTGAGAGAGCTGTATGAACAAAACCACAGTCAGCTTGGACTAAAAGGGACATGGAAAGGAGAGATTGAAGCAGTAATATCTCCAAGAGGTAAACCATGGAAGCTGAAATTTGGAATTAATGCATCACTGTGGGCCAAGAGAGGAGCACCCCCTGACTTGTGTACAGAGAAGGTGAGTTTGCCTGGGCAGTTGAAGAGGGTAGATGTTCCCACTTGATGTTCTGGGAGAGTTTTGACAGAGAGGTGGAGCACATTCCTCAAGGATTAAGGTGGTGCATCTCAAGGATTAAGGTGGTTAAGGTCTGAGAGAGTTATGCCTGTCCCCCATGGATTAGGGAAGGCCAGGTGGTCAACTCGGTGTTCTGAGAGGGTTGATCCTGTATGCCAAAGGTTAGGGAAGGCCATGTGGTCAACTCGTTGCTCTGAGAGGGTTGAGCCTGTATGCCAAAGTTTAGGGGGAATGTTGTCTTCACATCACTGTACTAGGGGGGCTAAGACTCTAACCTCAAGATTGGGTAAGGTGTGGCAATCACCCCAACACTCTTGGAGGGTGAGGTCTGGAGCTTGGTTGACACCCTGATGCTTGATGAGGGTGGAACCAAGAAAATGGCTGTTGGGCAAGCCTGTGGAGAGGGTGGGTCCCCATGAGGCCCCAAGGAGAAGAAACCATTGTCTTAGGAATGACTCTCAGACTTTGAAATCAACTGGAGGATACCCTGCAGTTTTACTGAACTGTAAAGGACCCATGACTCATGTTTAACCTCCCAATTTCTCCTTATTATAATGAAAATGTTTATCCTTTGTCTGTCCATTTGTGTATTGGCAGCAGATAAGTGATTTTGTAAGCCTCAGAGGTCTACAGCAGAAGGAACTTTGCCTCAAGATGAACTGTATTTCTTTAAACTGATGATGATATGATTTTGTACTTGCAGTGTTACTGATTTAAGGTTTTTGAATATTGTGATGTATTTTTGGAATTCAGTGGATAGAGTGTAGCAGTTTGGCAGTTTGATATAGTTATGAATTTCAAAAATAGATATTGGATTATGGTTGTAAACTGGTCTGTTCATCTGAGCATGATTAAGTTACGATTAGGACTTTCACTGGGCCACGTCAGTAGTGTGTTGAGTCCCATCCCTTGGTGGGTGGGGTCTCAAAGATAAAAGACATGGCAAAGGTCAGAGTTGGAGTTTTTGAGCTGGAGTTTTCAGTTGGAGTTCTGATGCGGAGTTTTAATGCTGGAGTCCAGGGAAGTAAGCACACAGAATAGCTTGGTTGTGTGGAAGGAAAGAAGGCCCCAGGAAAAGAGACAAGCTGTTTGCCTGACAGTTCAAAACTGGCCTTGTGGGAGAGGCAAAGCCTAGAGAGACTCATAGTCTATAGTTGACCTTGTGGAGGAAACAGAGGAGCTAAGCCTGGAGAGAAACAGAGCCCCAGGAAGAGAGGAACCCAAGAGGCCTGAACCCTGGCAAATGTTGGCAGCTGCCTTGCTCCAACACGTGGCAACAGACTTTGGTGAGAAAAGAAACTTATGCTTTATGGCCTGGTAACTGTAAGCTTCTACTCGAGATAAATACCCATTTTGAAAGCCAACAATTTTCTGGTATTTTGCATTAGCACCCACATGGCTGACTAATACATATGCCGAGTTTGGCTTAGAGAGAGGCCACATTTGAGCAACATGGAGGCTCTCAGGAGGTAACTCTTAGGAGCCCTACAACTCTAAGCTAAGTTGCAAAGTCAAGAACAAAAGGATCATAAGCATAGTCATCAAAATCAAGGTCCCATCAATGGACCATCCTTCTTCACTAATCACTGCCCCTGTACTTGGGGGATTGTTGCTGTTCTATTAGAGAATGTGGCAGAGCTCTCCAGGATGGGAATTCAATAATCTTTTGGTTGTTGTGTGAATCTCTCTACCCACAGTGGCAATGCCCCATAAACATCTGAACATATTTATATACCTTATATGTATGCCCAGGTGAACTTTCTCCCATGTATCCCCCATCACTGACATCCCACACTAATGATCCTCCCCTGCCGTAGTTGTAACCCTTCTGTGACCCAAAACGTCTTCAAAAATGGATCCAAGAATATTACCAAATTTGATTAGTAGGAAAATGAAATAATGATAGGTTTAAACATAAGAAATAAAATGCATAATAATTTAGAAAAACTAAAACTAAAATAAAGTAAAAAAATTGGGGTATTAAAAAAATGAAAAATATTAAAAAAAATTTTTTTTTTGATGTTTTGCCTTCCATCATTGTAATGTCTGTTGTCCTATATGTACAGTGGCATTTTCTTCCATTTCTTCTCCAGTTCCTTACTTTTTTTCATTTTGTCTTCAAAGAAGTTTAAGTCACAGTAAAGTTACATACAGAATATAGGGGCTTCCATATACCCAACATCCTCCCCTATTTCCCCTTTCCCTATTAATAACCTTTTTACATGTGGATGGTACATTTGTTACAACTGATGTAAAAATATTGAAACATAGCTACTAACCATGGTCAATGGTTTAATTTACATTATGGTTTACACTTTAGACCATACACTTTTATATATTTTTGATGAAATTTAACATGGCCTGTATCCATCATTGCAAGATCACGCAGAACACTTCCATTGCCCCGTAAATATCCTCTCTTCCATCTATTCTATTCCTCTCTCCCCCTTTCCTCAGGGCCCACCAGTGACTACCAGGCTTCACTCCTTGAAGGACAAGATTCACAGATACTTGCTATAACACTGAGGGCTTGACACGTTAGTCTGTCCTCCCCTATAAGGAACCGCCCATGCTTTTGAGAGACACCGTCTCCTCTGTTTGAGAACATATCTGGCCTCCCCAGTATGGGAGGCCTACTCTTTCCCACTCATTATGTGGGTCTCACCCCATAGTTGTAACACACTATGAAAAAATGATCACTCGCACATTCTCTAGAAGACTGCCCCAGGTGCACCCTGTCCCAAATGACCCGCCATCCAACACCTAAACCAGTAATCCTTCCTTGTCATATTGCCACAAGAGTTTTCTCAACATTGTAGTTTCACCCACATATCTACCAATCCCCAATGTTCACCTGCTCCTTCCCCCAGCCGTCACCCCAACAATTTCTTTTTGAAGCCTATAAATTTTTGCTTTATGCATTTTGAGTCTTTGTGTTATGCTTACAAAGATTAGAGTTTTATCTGCATGTGAATTGAAACTTTTCAAAATATAATAAAATACTTTACCTAAACACTTGTGCCTTCAAGTCAATTTTGTCTGATATCAATATAACTTCTCTAATTTCTGAGGTTAGTATTTACCTGAAGTGTATTTACATACACACACACACACACACATTTTCCCTGTTCTTACATTTTAGGTTTATGTTTTGAATATCAATGGTATTACAATTTTATAATGCAATCAATGCTTATACATCTTTATTACCCAATTTCCTATTTTTCTTTGTTCAGCATTCTTTTTAATCCTTGACCATTTTCCTTGATCATTTTCTTTCTTTTTTAAGTACATCTCTTGGAAACCCCTTTTGTGAACCAGTAGTAGCAAATATTTTGGGGAGGTCTGAAGTATCTATTTTTCACTCTTACAATTGAAGGGTTGTTTTCTAGATTCAGAATTTTAGTTTGATAATGAGTTTCCTCATGACTATGAAAATAGCATCCTTCTGTATTCTATTATAGTTACTGAGAATTCAGTTATCAGTCTAAGTATATTTACTCTGCATATAATCTTATCTTAAATTGTTAGCTGCTTTTAATTCTTTAGTGTTCTGCATTTTCATTATGATATGACTCTGTGTGAATTTCTTTTTAATTTCTCCTGCTTAGCTTTCATTGGCTGTCCTAATTTGCAAATTACTCTCTTCGATTCTGCAATATTCTCAACTATTATCTTTTTTCCATTCTATCTTTCTGGCAATCCAATTAGTCTTATATAGGAACTTCTCATTCCCTCCTTTTTTCTTATCTGTTTATCTTTAGGCAGCTTGCTTTGTAATTTTGTTAGATCCATTTCCAGTTTACTTCCAGCTCTTTCTAGTTTGTTGTTAACCCATAACACATAACACATAATATAGTTTTTGTTTGTATATCTGCTTCTAACAGTTCTACTTGTTTTGCTTTATTTTAAAAGTCCAGGGAAGCGGGTGTGGTTCAACCGATAGAGCTCCTGTTTACCATATGGGAGGCCCCGGGTTCGCTTCCCGGGGCCTCCTTGTGAGGGCAGGCTGGCCCGCACGGCCCGGTGGGCTGATGCAGCAAGACCTCACAACAGGAAGCGGGTGTGGCTCAATCGATGGAACCCCCGTTTACCATGTGTGAGGCCCCGGGATCGCTTCCCGGGGCCTCCTTGTGAGGGCAGGCCAGCCCGCGCAGCGCGAGGGGCTGATGCAGCGGGACCTCACAGCAAGGGGAAGATAAGCGGACACGGAGAAAACGCGCAGCGAATGGACACAGCAAGCACGAGCAGCAAGTGGGGGATAAATAAATAAATAAATCTTTAAAAAAAAAAAAGTTCACGTCATTTTTGACAGACTTTTGTTACTTAATCATGCATTTAATTCTCACTTATTTGTTTACACATACAAAATATTAATTTTGTATTTAGTTCTAGATAATTATAATATCTTCTTTCTATTTAGGTCCGATTCTTTTGTTTGTTGTTTGTATTGATGATCTTAATGTTGGCCTGTCTCCTTATATCATTAGTAAATTTTTATTGTGTGCTAACATTCCTTGAAACTAGGAATTTCTGAGTACTGGGTTTTAAGTATCTTCATCCATTTGCTTCTACCAGGTGCCTAGAAATACTAGAAACTTGGGTAGTACATTTTCAGCTTGGGCTTTTTTTTTCTGGCCAGATGAACATTATGAAATCAGAACCAAACCTCTGTGAATGTGGATTTAGGAAATCTCAATGTGTAGTTAGGAAATCTCAATGGATTTTTTTCTCTTTTCTTTCTTACCATAACACCCAAGGTTAAGTTCAAGTCTTGGCTTTGCTTCCACAGCCTCCTCTTATGGAGGTTGACTTTCCAGTTCATCCACTGAGTGTGTTTACACTCCAGGTACTCCAGTGTGATCAGTGATCTCTAATCAGACTTCCCACACTACTGTGTCTCTAGGTTTTTTCTCCTGTTTTCAGTGTAATTGGTTTGTTAAAACCCAGCTTTAATCTGCAAAGGCTGAGCCGAGAATCCCAGGGTAAATGAATCTCTCTGCCATTAGTGGATGTCCTCTCCTTTGCCACCAGTTTCTCTTCGTTGTTATTGTTGTTAAATTATGTACTGTACCTAGATGTATTTCTCTTAATATCTTTTCTGTCATTATGTCAGAAATGTAAGAACTGGATGATTCTTTAAAACATACATCAGATCATGTCACCTTTCCACTGGAAATACTCCAATGTGACTCATCATACTTAGAAGAAAATTTAAAACCTTTTTGTGACCTGTACAGCTCTGCATGGATGGGCCTCCTGAAACCTCTCCATCTCATTTCTTACCACTGTTCCCTTGATCTCTCTGCTTCAGCCACATGGGTTTTCTTGTTTTTCCTCCAACATACCAGATCATACCAGCCTTGGGGAACTTTATTGTAATTTTCAATTGACTTTGAATGCTCGTCACCCAAATCATACCATGAATTGCTTCCTCAATTCATTTAGACCAATATTCACATTGGAATGTCACCCCACATATAACTTTTTCTTATCTATTCCATATAATATAGCCTCCTCTACCAGTGTCCCCTTAACCTGCTGTATTTTTCTTTGTTGTACTCATTATCACCTGACATTTACATTATTTGTTTGTGAATTTTCTGCTTCATATTAGAATGTAAGTTTTGTGGAGGCAACACTGAATACCCAGCAACAGTTCCTGGGACAATTTAGTCATTCACTAAATATTTGTTGAATTAATGAATGAATGCCATCATTTTTATTACTTTTATCTTTTTTGGATTCTTTGTGTCTCATGTCAAATTTTTATGTGTTCTCCTGAATATTCTTCTATTTATTTAAAATTTCATTTAGTTACCATTTGTTGAATTATTATAAGTTAAATATTCACCTGTATTATCTTATTCAATCTGCAAAACTACTCTGAGTTGTGGATTATCAACTTTATTTCACAGATGACACCTCTAACACTTATGGGAGTTAATAAAATCCACAAGGTCATGCACAGCAAATAGAGTTAAAATAAGAAATAATACCAGTCCAAATTACATTTGTCTGATCCCAAAGCTCCACTCTTTACCAAAGCACTGTAGTTAATTTATCCTCCTGCTAAATTTACTATCGTGATCAATGACTATTAATGGAAAAACTGGTGAAATCCAAATACGGTCTGGAGCTTACTAATTAAAACAAAAAGAATGAACTGCTGATATAAACAATATCAAGAAATTATGCTTCGACAAAAGCCAGGTACAAAAGAGTACATACAGAATGAGTCCATTTATATAAAATCCTAAAACAAGCACAACTATTCTACAATGACAGAAAGCAGATCAGTTGCCAGGGTTCAAAGAATGGAGTAGAGACTAAATGCAAAGGAGCCTAAGGAAACATTGTCATGAGAGGAATAATGATCTGTATATGGTTGTGGTGGTTACACAGCTGTCCACATTTTCAAAACTCATAGAAATGTACAATTAAAGTGGATGTGCACTATGGCATATAAATTATACCTCAATCAAGTTGATTTAAAAGAAAAAGAGTAAAAAGAGATATTTAAGTCCAACGTTACAGAATTGTGGACCTATCCTCTCTAGTTATTGAAGCCAACCTTTTGTATTTTGTAAATATCTTGCCTTTGAGAGAGCAGCTGAGAGTTAGGAGTTCTGACTTGTCATTTCCAACCTGGGAAAAAGGAAAGGGCTGCCAGAGAAGGCTGGAGAACTATCTCAGAGAAAGTTTGAATTACAGGGTTCATAGCCTCCAGACAGGAAGCTCTACCATATTGATCTGGTCTGTGTTGCAAAAAATAAACTCTGATCAGGCATTGAATTGAGAGCTGCCAGAGATCACTATCTGCTGGCAGGCCAAGGAAGTGCATGCAAGAAAATTAAAAACAAGTAGGAGAGGCTTTTTCCGGCCACTATAACCTCCCTCCCCAAGGCCCTAGGAAGTGATTCTACAACCAATTACTGCATCCAGAGCCCAGTTTTGAGCAACAAGCAGGACAATCCTAACAATCCAGGTCAAGCCAAGAATCAAAGAACAGTGGTAACACACAACCTCCTGCCACTAAATCTCTAAAAAAGAGAAAGAAATCTGAGTAAACTACATCCTAATCAGATGTCTAGATATCAGCAAAAAATTACAAGCCATCCTAAGAAAATAGAAGACATGGCCCAAGAAAAGAAATATTTCAAAGCCCCAGAAGAGATGCAGAATTTGAGAGAACTAATTAGCGAGATGAACACAAATTTCCAAAATCAAATTAATGAGTTGAAAGACAATATGGTTAAAGAGATAAATGATATCAAGAAGACATTGAGTGAGCACAAAGAAGAATTTGAAATCCTGAACAGAAAAGTAACAGAGCTCATGGGAATGAAAGACTCAATAGTGAAATCAAAAACACATTTGAGGCATACAACGGCAGACTCGAAATGATAGAAGAAAGAATAAGATGAATATATTATCATTTTCATTATAGTGTATATCTCCAAAAGTCATGTAAATATGGTTATAAGCAAGAAAGCAAATCAGTATACATACATACATTTAAATCCTTAAGATAAATGGAATCTACAAGTCAACAAATGTAGTGTTGATATACTCTGTTTTGTGCTGTGGAAGACTAAAATGTGATCCATAACCTTCAGGAATTTACAGTATAGTGAGTAGAGGAAATATATGTTAAATTGGAATGAAAGTGCTAACAGAAATAGGAAAAAGATCCCATGGGGATATAAGAGAGGAAAAAATATATCCTAGCATATCTGGGAAAACTTCATAAAATATTCATTATTTAAACTGAACCTTGAGGAATGAAGACTTTCAGAAATGACTTTCAGAAAGGCTGTCATTTCAGCAAAAACAATACTCTAGAGACTGGAAGGTCATTAGAGGCTCTCCAATATCAGTTTGGAGTAGTGTAGGCAATGATCTCAACACTTCCGTGCTGTGCTTTAGAAAGCATTTTCACAAAGCACAGGATTTCTGAGAAGGAATTTTTATACCTGTTTAGGATAGTGGGTTTCTGCTATGTAAACACTTTTATTTTAGTTTTGAGATATTGGAAACATCCTTAAGAGTGAGCCACATTTCCTAATTCAACCTTTAAACTGCAAGCAGAAATGAATTTATTTCAGCAGTTGCACTGTTGCCTTACTTCACTTGGAAACATTTGCAGCTATATTCATTCTTATTGACAGTATTACTTTGTATTTATTTAGGTTTCTGGTCTGCAGCAATTTGGGAGATCCACAAGGGAACTGTCAGCATTCCCTGGGACTGAGGTAATAGGAATGAATCCTTTTCAAAGGTGTGCATTGAATTGAAGTTCAGACTGAAAAAAGACAAGGCAACGATTGATTTAATTGTAATTCATGTCTGAGCATTATTTCGTGTTCATGATACCTCTTAAACATGATTTGCACTTCCTGTAGATCCCTCATGCTGTCTTCTGACTTTCCAAAAGATTTTTCCATGGAGCCCATAAGGAGCAGTTCTTCATCAGCCTTGAAAAATGTTAGCAGTCACTTGCATGTGATTTTCCTGAAGCAGCCTGCTGGTGGGCCACCTAGAGGCAGTGCAATGTGAAAGTGATAAGTTGGTAGGCTTTCTGGTGAGTCGGAGCAAATTCACTTCTCAGCACTTCCATTTCCTGGCTCTGTGCCTGGAGAGTGTAGAATTTCCTTTTTCACATGGTAAAAGAGGCTAATAATTCGTCCTTCTAAACATAGTTGTGAGGGTTAATTGAGATCACATATGTTAGCAACCTAAGAGTGTTCCTAGTTCACGCAGGACTCAGGTTCTTCCATGGGGCAGCATCCCCATGTTCACATAGGTGCTTTCACTGAAGCCTTATCTCCTCCCAGTCTAGCCTTGGTCATGGGGTGTTTTTCCAGTCTTTGAAAATGCCTTGTACTCTTACTGTACTCTTTCTTTGTGGCACTTGACACAGATTGCAATTTCTATTTCTTTGTGTGGTTTTGGGTTTGTAAATACCATGAGGGTGGGTTTCAGATCAGATTTTCTCTCCATTGTGTTGCCGGTCTATAGTTCTTGCCCGGCACTTAGGAAATTCAGAAAATACTTGTTGAATTTATAACTGAATGAAATGGAAAAACAGAGCCCTTATGTACCAATAAAGGACACCTGAAAATTCTTGTGGGAAGGGTCAGCATTGCTTAATGGATACAATGTTGCCATTGGAATCCGATAGAGGTGGGTTCTGCTTTGTCAGTTATCTTTACATAACATAATGTCTCTGAAGCTCAGTTTTTACATCTGAAAAATGGGACTAAAAGATTTACCTACAGGATTTTTTTAGGGATGTGTGTGTGTTAAGTAGAATAGGTAAATAAAAGGCCTGGTATAACTCCTATCACGTGGTATGCACACCATGAATGGTAGTTTTAAATAAGGCCATGATAATAGCAATAGTGAAACAGTATACTTTAAATAAATAATATTCTAGATTGAGTATATCAGCTCCATTCTATGTTAAAATTAAATGGAGTCTACTAACAATCATTAAAATTTAATATATTGCAGGAGCTTTTTAATCTGAATAATTCTAGAAAATACAGCCCAGGAGTATGCTTTGAACAAAGTGACCAGTAGAACCAAGGTTCAAAATGCTTCGGTAGTCAACAAAGTATGATGTCTTAAATGTTTGGAAGTAAATAATATTTGAAAAGTAGAACTGAGTGATTTCTTTATGGTGAAAAATACAAGTATTCCATTTTACTAAAGATTGCTCTGAGGAATGGAAAGGCAAATTGCAAACACATTTGAGAACTGAAGACAGATCTATTCGTTCTCCATATAACCCTGCTTTTTTGCAGGTTTATGAAGCTTCATATGCTTAAAAAGGATGACTCTACTGGCTGCTTTGTCTCTATATTGTAGACTTTTGTACATGAAGGAGCCATTGATTAATTTTCTCCTTCTGAGACTTCTATCATCATCCCTATCAGGTAGACTGATGTGGCTGACAAAGAAGTCCTTTGAGATGGCTTATAAATAAGCCCATGAGAATTTTAAATAACAGGAAGACTTGTGGGCCAAACAAGATGTTAGTAGCACAAGGCATGGCTCAAAAGTTATGTGAGAAATCTTTGGTCATGGTTGGCTTTAGGCTACTCATGAATGCAATGAAACATAAATGTGCTCGGTTAGTTACTAACTCCCTAATGAAGGAACAAAAGCACTCATCATAGAAAAAGCTGCAGACTAGATATTACTTGGTATGCAGAGTGCCTTCCAGTACTCCAATGGAATAGAATTTATTGTACACGTTAATTTGATTGCACAGTGATATATTTGTTAGACAATTTAACACAGATCTAATTAAAAGGCAGTCGTAAAGCCACCTGATTACTGATTTACATTACGTTTACTCAATTCCAATGTATTTGTGCAGATAAATTAGATGTAATTCCTAGGAAATAAAACTTGAGTGGTGTAAAATCTCAAGGTTACTAGATAAAAAATGAATGGAGAAATTTAATCACACCATTGAAAAATGTGCGACATTGGATGAGGCATTGAGTATCAGTCCATGAGCAATGTAAGATGGACAAGAGACTATCTCTGCCCTTTGTGTTGTTTATTTGTGTGGTTCACATACATCCTCCAGGTAGTGGCCTCGGTTTCTTCATCTGAAAATGAGTGATTCAGGTTAACTCCCCAGAGCTGTTTTTAAGAAAACTAATAAGATGGGATGCACTCTGCATTTCCAGTGATAAGGGATTATGATAATGAGAGCTATTTCTTCTGATGAGGTCGCATACCACAGGCCATCCTGAGCCAAAGAAAGTTTGGTTTCCATATTCTAGAATAATCTGTGGTTCCAGAATGTGAATGTGTATCTGATTGTTTCTCCTGTAGCATACATGTGAGGACCATCTGCAAGTACAAAAATTATTATTTTCCATAATACCAATGAACATCTGCCTGAAACCTATATTTATTGACTACAGATTAAATTAAACTTAGTGTAAAAATAACCCACTATAACTATATCTGAAAACTTAATTTAAAATTTTCCAGTTATTCCAAATCTAGTATTCTTTGAATTTTGATATTACATTTTTTTTGAAGTTGGAGAGTTTGAAGTGGAGAATCAGCATTGACTGATTCTCCTTCATTCTGGCTCATTAGTGAAGTTTACTGCTTCACTCTTTTCAGTGCTGTGACACTTATAGTGCTGAACTACCCGACTGGAACGGGCAAATTTCTAGAGCCTGAAATAGTTCATGAGGGAGTGGACTGAAATGGAATGAAGAGTGGGACTGGACTAGGCAGTAGCTGGTAGTGGCTATAGAAAAAGGGGGACCCAGGGATCCACCTCCCCAGGAAAGGGAAGAGAAAGAGATACAATCTAAAGCTGACTCAGCTTTTGACCCAAAACTTGGTCTGCTGTGTCCCAGGAGCCCTTCTAAGCCTGGTGGGGCCACACCATTGTTTGCCTTTGGATCCAGCAAGGGACTAAAGAGATCTGGAACTAAAGAGATGTGACCCTTTCAATCTCCCTCTCTACTGACTGAGATTGGTTGTTGAGGATGCAGAGGGGAGTAGAATTATTTCCTACCCAGGAAAAGGGAGGAGGCTGCCAGGGAAAGCTGGAGAACTATCTCTGAGAAAGTTTGAATTACACAGTTCTTATCCTCCAGGCACACTGATTGGGTCTGTGTTGCAGTGAACACACTCTGACCAGGCATTGAACTGAGGGCTTTCAGGGCACCATCTGTGGGCAGACCAAGGAAGTGCATGTGAGGAAATTAGAAGTAAATAAGTAAAAGAGGCTTTTTCTGGCCTTTATAGCCTCCCTCTCCAAGGCCCTCTGAAGCAGGTCTGCAACCCATTACTTTGTCCAGGGCCTAGGTTTGAGCAACTAACAGGGAGAATCCTAAAGAACCAGGTTGAAACAAGAATCAAAGAACAGCAGTAACACATGGCCTCATGCCACCAAATTCCTATGAGAATGAGAGAAATTGAGCATCAGAATAAACTCACCATCCTAATCAGATGCCTAGACAGCAGCAAAAAATTATGACCCATACTAAGAAAATGGAAGACAAGGCCCAAGGCAGGGAAAATATCAAAGCCCCAGAAGAGATGCAAGATTTGCAACAATTAATGAAATGCATACAAATTTCCAAAATCAAGTAAATGAGTTGAAAAACAACATGGTTAAAGAGATAAACGACATCAAGAAGACATTGAGCAAGCACGAAGAAGAGTTTGAAAACCTGAATAGGAAAGTAACAAAGTTCATGGGAATGAAAGACACAATAGCTGAGATCAAAAACACATTAAAGATAGAAATGATAGAAGAAAGAATAAGTGATTCCAAAGACAGAACAGCTGAAATTGAAGAGAGAAAAGAATAGAGAGAGAAAAGAATGGGAAAAATTGAGCAGCGATTCACAGAGTTGAATGACAACAACATACTTGTCATGGGAGTTCCAGAAAGAGAAGAGAAAGGAAAAGGGGCAGAAAGAGTATTTGAGGAAATAATAGCTGAAAATTTCTCAACTCTCACAAAGGAAATGAACTTACTTATCCAAGAAGCGCAGCATACCCCGATAAGAATAAATCCAAATAGACCTACTCCAAGATACATACTACTCAGAATGTCAAACGTCAAAGATAAAGAGAAAACTCAGAGCAGCAAGAGAGAAGCAAACCATCATATACAAGGGATGCCTATTAAGACTTAGTGGAGATTTCTCATCAGAAACCATGGAGGCAAGAAGAAACTGAAAGAGAAAAACTACCAGGCAAAAATTCTTTATTTGGTAAAATTGTCCTTTAAATGGCGGTGAATATAAAATATTCACAAACAAACAGAAACTAAAAGAGTTCATAAAAAAGAATCCACCTTTGCAGGAAATATTAAAGGAAGACTTAGAACCTGAAAGAAAAAGACAGGAGAGAGAGGATTGGAGGAGAGTATAGAAGAAAGAATAACACAAAGGATAACAAAAAGATTAAAAAGATGAAAATAAGATATGATATATGAAATCCAAAGTACAAAATGGTGGAAGTAAATAATGCATTTACAGTAACAGCACTGAATGCAAATGGACTAAACTCCTCAATCAAAAGATATAGGTTGACAGAATGGATAATAAAACATGAGCCATCCATATGCTGTTTACAAGAGTCTCACCTTAGACCCAGGGATGCAAATCAGCTGAAAGTAAAAGGTTGGAAAAGATACTCCACGCAAATAGTAACCAAAAAAGAGCAGGGTTAGCTATATTAATCTTGGACAAAATAGACTTTAAATGCAAAAAAGTTATAAAAGATACAGAAGGCCATTATATATTAAGAAAAGGGACAACCCATCAGGAATATATAACAGTCATAAATATCTATGCACCTAACCAGGGTGCCCGAAAATACCTGAGGCAAATTCTGTCAAAACAGAAGGGAGAAATAGACATCTTTATAATAGTCATTGGAGACTTTACCACACCGCTTCCATCATTAGTTAGAACAGCTAGACAGAAGATGAACGAGGAAACAGAGAACTTGAAAAATATGATAAATGAGTTAGACCTAGCAGACATATACAGAACATTATAGCCAAACTCAGCAGGTTATACATTCTTCTCAAGTGCCCATGGAACTTTCTCCAGGATAGACCACATGTTAGGTCACAATGCAGCTCTCAATAAATATAAAAAGATTGAAATTATAAAAAGCACCTTCTCAGTTCATAACGGAAATCAATATTAGACAGGGAAGAGGTAAATTTGCAAATGTGTGGAGGCTAAACAACACACTCCTAAATAATCAGTGGGTCAAGAAGAAATTTCAAGTGAAATCAGTAAATATATTGAGACAAATGAAAATGAGAACACAACTTATCAAAACTTATGGAGTACAGTGAGGCAGTCTTGAGAGGTAAATTTATAGCCTTAGACACCTAGATTAAAAAAGAAGAAAGAGCTAAAATCAAAGATCTAACTGAACTACTGGAGGAACTAGAAAAAGAACAGCAAGTCAATCCCAAAGCAACCAGAAGGAAAGAAATAATAGAGCAGAAATAAAGGAAATTGAGAATAAAAAACAATAGAGAAAAGCAACAAAACCAAAAGCTGGTTCTTTGAGGAGATCAATAAAATTGACAAACCCCTAGCTATACTAACAAAGAAAAAAAGAGCGAAGATGCAAATAAAGGCAATCAGAAATAGAAGGGGAGAACTTATGACTGACCCCACAGAAATAAAAAAGGATCTAAGGATATTTTTGAAAAACTATATGCCAACAAATTAGACAACCTAGATGAAATGGACAATTTCCTAGAAATGCACAAACAACCTACACTGACACTACAAGAAATACAAGAACTTAACAAACCAATCATATTTAAAGAGATTGACTCCACCATCAAAAATCTCCGAACAAAGAAATGTCTGAACCAGAGGGCTTAAAAGATGAATTCTACCAAGCATTTTGAAAAGAATTAATACTGTCTAAACTTCCAAAAAATTTGAAGAGGAGGGAAAATTATCCAACACATTTTATGAAGCCAACATCACCCTAATACAAAAGCCAAATAAAGACACTACAAGAAAAGAATATTACAGACCAATCTCTCTAATGAACATAGATGCAAAAATTCTCAACAAACTACTTGCAAATCAAATTCAAGAGCATATCAGTAAACTTATACATATCATGACCAAGTGGGATTTATTCCTGGTAGGCAAGGCTGGTTCAACATAAGAAAATCAATCAAACATAATACACCACATTAACGAATTGAAGGAGAAAAAAACATGATCATCTCAATAAACGCAGAAAAGGCATTTGACAAAATCCAGTATCTTTCTTGATAAAAACATTTTAAAACATAAGAATAAAAGGAAAATTCCTCAATATGATAAAAGGTATATTTTAAAAACCCACAGTGAACATCGTATTCAATGGGGAAAGGTTAAAAGCTTTCCCTCTAAGATCGAGAACAAGACAAGGATGCCCATTATCACCACTGTTATTCAACATTGTAGTAGAAGTTCTATCTAGAGCAATTAGACAAGAAAAAAACAATTAAAGGCTTCCAAACAGGAAAACAGGAAATAAAACTCTCATTATTTGTGGATTACATGATCTTATATTTAGAAAATTCTGAAATGTCTACTACTTGAGCTAATATGAGTTCAACAAAGTAGCAGGATACAGGATCAACACACAAAAATCAGTAATGTTTTTGTACACTAGTGTTGAACAATCTGAGGAGGAAACCAGGGGAAAAATTCCATATGATAGCAACAAAAAGACTCAGATACCTAGGAATCAATTTAACCAAAGAAGTATCTGACCTATATGCAGAAAACTACAAAACAATGCTAAAATAAATCAATGAAGACCTAAACAAATGGATAGACATTCTGTGTTCATGGATTGGAAGACTAAATATCGTGAAGATGTCAATCCTACCCAAACTGATTTACAGAGTCAATGCAATACCAATCAAAATTCCAACAGCCTTTTTTACTGAAATAGAAAAGGCAATTACCAAATTCATTTGGAAGGGAAATAGCCAAAATCATTCTAAATAAAGAAGAATGACATGGGAGGAATTTCACTGCCTGACCTTGAAACATATTACACAGTTACAGTGGCAAAAACATCATAGTACTGGCATAAAGATAGACACATGGATCAGTGGAATAGAATTGAGAGTCCAGAAATAAACCCTCACCTCTATGGCCAACTGGTTTTTGACAAACCTACCAAGTCCATGTTAACAGGACAAAACAGTCTCTTCAACAAATGGTGCTGGGAGAACTGGATATCTATACGCAAAAGGATAAAAGAAAACCCCTATCTCACTCCCCATACAAAAATCACCTCAAAATGATCAAAGACCTAAATATAAAAGACAGGACTGTAAAACTACTAGAAGAAAATGTAGGGAAACATCTTAAAGGCCTTGTGGGAGGTGGTGGTTTCTTAGACTTTACACCCAAAGCATACCCAATGAAAGCAAAAATATATAGATGGGACTTCCTCAAAATTAAATATTTTTTAAAACAATTTATTGAAGTATATCATTCATACATGAACATAAACTGTAAGTGTTCACTAAACATCATGAACTTACAAAACAAACATGCATAACATCATATAAAGGGCTCCCACACATCACCGCCCCCATAAATACCCTGCATTGTTGTGAAACATTTGTTAACAAATCGTGAAAGAGCATCATCACAGTATTACTACCAACTATAGTCCGTATCTTCCTCCCCATACACTTTTTTAAAGGATTTATTTATTCATTTATTTACTTTTATCCATTTTTACCCCCCCCACCCCCTTTTTGCTGTTTCTGTGTCCATTTGCTGGGCAACTCTGTGTCCGTTTCCTGCCCTCTCTTCTCATCCTTCTCCTCCTGTCTTCACTGGGATTTGATCCTTGGAACCTCTGATGTGGGAGAGAGGCATCCCATATCACCTGCACCACTTTAATTCCTGTTTTTTTGGTGCATCTCGTCTTGGCGCTCCCTTGTGTCACTCTCCTGTTATGTTATTATCTTGCTGCGTAGCTCGCGGGGCTTGGTGGCCCATGCGCCTTATATATCTTTCTTTTTTTAAATTTTTACCAGGAGGTCCCGGGGATTGAATGTAGGTTCCTCCATATGGGAGACGGATACCCAACCACCCGAGCCACATCTTTCCCCCTGCTATATCTCTTAAGTTTGACCAAAGATATCCAAAGATACAATCTTTTCCCATACAGGATGGTCATATAATAAATCAAGCTTAATTTATCACCAGCATTCCAAAAACCAGACCTAGGGAGAAAAACTAGGTCCAGGGACACATGCATGGTTTCTAATATAGCAAATGTTTAGCCTACCCTGATTATTACAAAATCAGGACAGTGAGAATATTCCAAGAAAATTAAACACTTTTGCACCTCACCGGCCTTTGTCAAACGAATGAAAAGGCAGCAGACTCAATGAGAGAAAATATTTGGAAATCACATGTTAATATGGGTTTAAATCCATGATATATAAAGAGATATTACAGCTCAACAATAAAAAGACAGATGGTCTGTTTAAAAAATGGGCAAAAGGCTTGAATAGACATTTGTCCAAAGAAGAAACACAAATGACAAAAAAAAATATGAAAAAATGTTCAACATCAGTAATCATAAGGGAAATGCAAATCAAAACTACAATGAGATATCATTTCATATCTCTATGAAATTGAGATTGGCCACTATTAAAAAGAGAGAGAACTACAAGTGTTGGAGAGGATGTGGAGAGATAGGTACATTTATCTCTTTCTGATGGGAAGACAGAATGGTACAGCCACTGTGGAGGATTGTTTGGCAGTTCCTAAAGAAGTGGAATATAGATTTGCCCCATGACCCAGTAGTACCACTACTGGGTATATACCCAGAAGAACTCAGAGCAGTGACAGAAACAGACATCTGCACACCAATGTTAATAGTGGCAAAATTCACAATTGCCAAAAGTTGTCCATCAACTGATGAATGGATAAACAAACTGTGGTGCATTCACACAATGGAATATTATGCAACTATAAGAAGGAATGAAGCTGTAAAGCATATGACAACATGGATGATCCTGGAAGACGTTATGTTGAGTGAAGCAGTCCAGACACAAAAGGGCAAATTCTGTATGATTGCGCTACCCTGAACTAAATATATTGTTTAACATACTGTATGATTCCATTTTTTATAAAATGCAAATATAAATCAATTTATAAAGATAAAGTTAGATTAGTGGTTATGTAGGGCTGGAAAAGGCATGCTAAGGGGTGTGTAGATTTTCTTTTTGGGAGTAATGAAATGGTTCTAAAATTTTTTGTGGTGATGAATGCACAACATTGTGATTATGCTAAAAGCCATTGATTATACACTTTGGATAGATCGTATGGTATGTGAATATACCTCAATAAAACTGCTGAATAAATAAATAAATAATTGTGCAAGAATAGCCAGAAGTAGCAGTTATGTACAGCAGGGGAATAATAGAAAGATTTAGAGGTGAAGAATTTTCTTTTTTACTTGTTTGTTTTTTGTTTATTATTTTTATTATTGAAATAATGAAAATGCTCTAATAATGATTGAAGTGATGAATGCACAACTATATGATTATACCAAATATCATCAAATACCACTGATTGCACACTTTGGGTGAATTGTATGCTTTATCAATACATACCAATAAAATTGATTTGTTTAAAAAAAAAAAAGAAGAGACAATGTTCGGCAACTGCTTTTAATTGTTAGGAAAGTGGTTTCTAACCTGAGGTGTTTGTAGAGGGATTGATTTTTTTCTTTTCTTTTTTTCCCTCCTTTTGGTCTATGTGGAACTGGAAACCCTATGTGTCTGGGAAGGCCATGCTTACTGATTTTGTCATCTGATGCTTGAGTGAAAAGTGACTTTCCTTATATCATTTTTTATTAAAAATGTCTTTTTATCCTCACTTTTTGTTCCAACTAGAATCTCCAGGATAATTACTCTTTCTGTCTGTTATTAAATCTTTCTTTTTTTCTTTTTGTTTCTTTGTAGTAAACTATGTTCCTTCAGTTTCCATTTAATCCATTATTACCATTTGCTTTCATATTATTTTTATTCCTTCTCAGAAATGGCACTTTTACATTTTACACATCAAATTTCTCTTTAAAAGATTTATTTCCACTTAATTCATGTATATATTTTTTATTGCATCTTGTTTAATTTCCATGATCAGGCTTTTTCTTTCATCCAGGATAGGACCTGGCTTGTGACACATACTGCATTAGCAAATTTCAATGTTAACTTAATCTGGGGAGCTGAGGTAAAGTCTACTATATGTGTGTCTAAGATCCTGTTTTATTTACCACACTTTCTAATGTTAGATAACAAAATTTTGCCTTTGAAAACATTATTATCAAAATCATTCAGGGTCTATAGTTATTCAGTTATCTATTTGAGAAACCAATCCTGGGGTTCTACATTTTCAGATACATATGTTAAAATATATTGAACCACCTCTGAAAAGAATAAGTAAGGCCCAAGAATTGTCCTTTTGTTCTTGCCATAAAAGCACTACAGCCATGAATATTCTCTAGGTTATAGTTTCTTCATCTATAAATTAAGATAATGGAAAACAATAATCTTTAATTTCTCTTTTGACTTAAAAAGAAAAGGTAGTTTGATTAATGTTTGACTTTTTCACTTTATTTTTTCATTGTCTACTGAAGATGTTTTTGTAGTAAAGAATTAATTGAATATCCCTTAATTAAATAAGCATTATTTTACCCATACTTCCTGTTTTAGTTTCCTAGGCTGCTGGTAGCAGATACCATAAAATGGGTTGGCTTAAACAATGGAAATTTATTAGTTTACAGTTTGAGGCCAAGAAAATGTCCAAATCAAGGCATCATCAAGGCAATGCTTTCTTCCTGAAGACTGGCTACAGGCAATACTTGGGTCCTCTGCTAAGTGGCAAGGCACATGGTAGTGTCTGCTGGTCTTTCCCTTCTCTTCTGAGTTTCGTTGATTTCAGCTTCTTGCTTCAGTGGCTCTCTCTCTCTCTCTCTCTCTCTCTCTCTCTCTCTCTCTCTCTCCCCCTCCCTCTTTGTATTCATTCCCTTTATAAAGGACTCCAGTAATAGGATAAAGACCCACCCTGAATGAGGTGGGCCATGCCTTAACTGAAGTAACTTCTTCAAAGGGTTCTACTGAAAATAGGTTTACACCCACAGGAATGGATTACATTTAAGAACATGTCTTTTGGGGGTCCATACAGCTTCAAACCACCACACTTCTATTTAGAAGAATATCTGTTATATCTATTTAGAAGAATATCTATTATACTTTAATAGATATGGAATTAAGGTATTACTTAAGTATGTGAAAATTTTCCTTAGATTCCATTTGTAGTAGATTAGTCTTGAAGCTAAAGTGGAATTGATCAATGTTTTCTAAGTTTTTTGTGTGTTCTCAGCTCATTTTTTAAATTTATTTGAGAAAGTGTGGGTTTGCAGAACAATCATGCATAAAATATAGGATTCCCATGTACCACACTTTTATTAAGACCTGGTGGAACATTTGTTACAATTTATGAAAGCACTTTTCTTGTTTTGTTTTTTTTTTCTACCTGAAGTCTTTCTCAGATAAATTTAATCTTTGAATAAGGATATCACATAATAAAGGAAGGTGGAGGACAGAATAATTCTACACGTCACCAATTTGTATCTGATATCCTTACTAAAATAATTACCATTTTGAAGGAAATATTGGGCATATCAGATAATTTTAAAATACACTGTATATCTTTTATGGGGACAGTACCTGGGGAAGCTTCTGGTAAGGCAGAGTTGCTTTTTTTTTTAAACAGATCAATTTTATTGATACATATTAATTAAGCATAAATCCATCCAAAGTGTGCAATCAATGGCATTTGGTGTAAGCAGAATGGCTTTTGAGATTAATTACATGGCGGTGGTTTGTGGATGACTGGCAGTAGCTTCTCTGGCAAAGGGAATACAAATAGGACTTCTCTCTGGTGTGAAGCTCACGAGTTGGTTTTGTGGCTGAAGGACTTTTCACATGTACTGCATTTGAAGGGCTTCTCTGAGATGTGAATCTTCTGGTGCACACGTAGGTCTGATGTGTGGAAGAACTTTTGTAACACTTGGAACAAACGGTCTCTCATTCCTGTGTCTTCTCTGGAGGGCATCTAGCTGAGAGGAATACCTAAAGCTCTTGGGACAGTCCTCGCATCTGTATGATTTTTCGGGACCATGGTTTATCCCACACCTAGATGTTTCATCATTCCTTTGGTCAGTAGGGACAGGCTTAGGGTTGGCTTGATCTGGCCTGGGAAGAAACTGTGGTGCCACCTCCATGGGAACATATTGATAAAAGGGTCCTCCTAGGGATCCTTCCAGGGATGTAGAGGAGCCAAGAGCTGCTCTTCTGGAGTTGTGCAGGTTCTCTCAAGAAACACTCCCTTCTTCAGGTTTAGGGCTATTATCTTCCTGAGTAATAACCAGAGAAGGTACTTGATTGCCTCAACTAATAATACTGTCATTTACTTGATTGGTTTTCACAGAAATGTTGCTGCCATCTTCCTTATATTCATCTCCTTGCTCTATTTGAAGGGGAATATCTTGGGGGAAAACTGGAAATGAATCTGCATGTTCTCTTCTCTTGGGGTTCCTGCTGGTATTTGTTTTACGATATGAATGACTTCTCTTAAGGGCATATTCTCAGAGAAGAGGGCTTCCTGTCTCTGGATGTGGACATGGACAAAGTCAGGTGACTTTGTGCAATCATCAGTCAGATCTTCCGTGAGTTTCTCCAAGCTTCTTCCCCTTGAATCCCATTTCTCTTTCAGAGTGGACCAGTTTCTACAGTGTCCTTTCATCATAAACTGTTCCAAGACCAATTGAGAAATACTTTCTTGCTTGCTGTGTTTTTCTGGCTGCAGTCACAAGTGAAATACCTTATGGAGTCTGCTTAGTTCCTGCCTTGCAAATGAGCCATTTTTGCTTTGATATAAGCTGAGATGAGGGCCCTGGAACTTAGAGTTCCCCTTTCTCTTCTGGGCATTAGTTTCTTGGGTGGGTTCAAACTCTAGATTGTCTGACCTAGGATCACTTCTGGATGGGTTATAATAAAAGGAAGTTCTGAGATCTAAAGCCATGCTTAGCAAGATCTCTTAAAAAGACACAATCTTGAGGATTCAGGCTCTGCTGACTTGTATCCCTGGGAATCTCTTCTAACAACTGGGGAAAATTGAAGACTGCAAGCTCTTTCTGGGTTAACCTCTGAACTGGGTGATCCTGGGCTGAATGCTGATTGATGTGTGACTTGATTTTTGCACTGGGTTCAACTCTGAGGGCACATTTTTATAATTGCTCTATTAAATATAGTTAAAATATATATGTTTTACCTTAGTGTTCACTGTTTGTGTAATGTAGTTCCAGGGATATTTTAAAACTTTTTATTCTATACATGTTACCATGTATACAACCTAAGATTTTCCCTTCTAGCCCCATTCAGATCTGTATTTCAGTGCTGTTAATTACATTCACAACGTTGTGCTACCATCTCCACCATCCATTACCAAAACATTTCTATCATATCCAGTAGGAACTATGTACATTTTAAGCCTTAACTCCCCATTTCCTATCCCATCCCATCCCTATTTTCTATTTTCTAGATTCTGACTCTATGAGGTTGCTTATTCTAATTATTTCATATCAGTGAAATAATTAGAATAACCTATTTTCTAGATTCTGATTCTATGAGGTTGCTTATTCTAATTATTTCATATCAGTGAAATTATACAATATTTTTCATTTTATGTCTGGCTTATTGCACTCAAAATGATATTTTCAAAGTTCATCCATGATTGTTGCATGTATCAAAACTTCATTCCTTTTTACAGCTGAATAAGATTCCATTTTATAAATTGACCACACTTTGTTTTTCCATTCATCAGTTGATGGATACTTGGGTTGCTTCCATCTTTTGGCATTTGTGAATAATGCCACTATGAACTTTGGTGGGCAAATATCTGTTTGAGTCCCTGCTTACCATTCTTTTGGGCATATACCTAGTAGTAGGATTGCCAGGTCATATGGTAATTCTATACTTAACTCTCTGAGGAACTGCCAAACTGTCGTCCATAGAAGCTGCACCATTTTACATTGCCTCCAGCAACAAATGAGTGTTTCTATTTCTCTGCATCCCCTCCAACACTTGTAATTTTTCATTTTATTAATAGTAGTCAGTGGGAAACAACTGATTTTGTCAACTTTATATTTCTGACAAAGGCAAATTTAGTGATAATGATAACCAAAATTTAAATTTTATGATATAACATCTTTCATCAATTCATACGCAGCAAGGCAGTGTTTACAACAGCCAACTAGCTCTGATAGGTTTGCTTTTGTTTTTTCTGGCAATTTCTTTCCTCTGCAGAAGTTAATGATGATGATAATAAATATTTTGCTGTGATAAACACTATAAACACATGTCCTCATTTAGTTCTTGTAGAAATCCTATTAGATCGGTGCTAAAATTTTTCTGCTTTTATAAATCGGAAGATTTAAGAAACTTGTATGAAATATGCAAAAGAAGCCATGAACCATAATGTATTATGGTGTAGCATGTTGAAATAAATAACCTATTAGAATAAAGTGTTTTGAAAGTGTTTCTGTAATGCAAAATAAGTTATAAGTGATTGGTAAATAGGGAAATGATATCAATATAAAAAGAGGCAAATGGTGTTGAATCCTTAGACTTTTTTTCTGTATGTGCCAATATGTCCTGAAGCATGCAGAGACAAGCTTTCACACAGTTAGAGAAAAGTTTAGCAATATGCAGAGGCAGTGAATGGTTTAGCAGTTCCCAGAACCATTACGGTTCCCCCAAAGTTATTAGGTGAAGCTGCTGTGAGTGTAGATGAAGAGGTTGCAAATCTATTTCCCTCAGGAGGAGAGAGAGAGAAAGAGAGAGAGAAATGACAAAAAAATGCATCTTGAAACTGATTTTTAATTTTAATCAAACAAGTTTCCCTTGAAAGCAAATACACTCAAGGAGCTGCATCTCCAAGAAAGCTCAATTGACCAAGATGCTGAATACAACTTTCAGTGGATATTTAACTGTGCAAAGACTTTTATTAGTATTGTAGTGGCTTTTGTTAGTTTTCTCATAAGCCTTATTATTTTCAGTGTGCAATGCAGAATTCAACTATCATAGCACAAATTTCCTCTTTGTTCTGTTCGCAGTTGATATTCATTCAGTCATGGGCTCTGTGGCATTCATATTCATGGACAGTTAGCTCAGCTGATAAGTGTGTCCTGTTAATGAGACTAAGGTCTACTTGAAGGCTTCACACAGTTGTTTGACTGTAGTCTGTACTTTAGCTCCCCACGGAAATTAGGAGAAAAGAAAGGAATGTAGATGAGCTAGTGCAAATTCATCATCACTGGTAGAAAACTATTTCAAAGATGTAAAAATAATTGAGAGAGAACCTACATTGTATGAAAAGATTTGATTCATTTTTTCTATTAAAACAAATATAACAGCAAAATTAAAATTTACGTTTAACAGCCAATATTGTCCCTACCATAACAAAACTATATTTATTTTGTTATATTACACCCAGACTTTGTTGTCTCTCTCATTTATAAACATACATTTAAAAATAGCTATAATTACAATATATGCATAATATTGACATCTGTGTTTTCATTTGTTCAATTATTTACTTTTTTAAAAATTCAAGGAGTTTCATAATATATCAGTGACATGATTTATAAAACCTTTTTACTGTTCAATATTTGGATATTTCCATGTTTTTCTATTGTGTATAATGAAGTAAACATTTTGGTACAGATAGCTCTTTCTCCACTATTGTCATTTTCTTAGAACATAGGATGAAAGCAAGTTTATGATGAGTATCAAATTATGACAGCTGATACATATTACCATATTGTTTTCTATAATGTGTGAAGTGTTTATAATTCTACCAGCAATATGTAACTATACCAGTCTCACCACAACCTTGTCAGCATTTATTTGATTTTTTTCATATTGGTGAGAAGTATAAAACAATATTTCAATATTGTTTTTATTTGCATTTTCTTGCTAAATTTGAATATTTTCCTAAGGAAATTTTTTATTGGGGATATAGTTTTTAAACCCTTTTTAAAAGCTTTTTTGGAGTATAATTGACATACAATAAACTGCATATAACTATAATATATAATTTTATACATTTTGACAATTGTATACACATGTGAAACCATTACCACAATCAAGACAATGCATATTCTCTTCAATTTTCTTAAAATGTTTGGTAGAATTCACCATTAGAGCTAGGCCTGGAGATTTTTTATGGGAAGGAAGTTAACCACAAATTCAACTTTTGAAAATAGATATTAGGCTATTCTGATTATTTCTTTTTGAATGAGCTGTAGTAATAGGTGTCTTTATGTCCATTTCATCTAATTTGTCAAATTTCTTGGCATAGGGTTGTTCATAATAGCCCCTCATTAGACTTTTAATAGCTGTAGAAATTGTAATGATGCCACTTCTTTCATTTCTGGTGTAATTTAGGCCTTCTTTTTTCTCCATGATTAATCTAGCTAAAAGTATATCAATTTCGAGCTTATACAATACTCAGTTTTTAGTTTCATTATCTCTATAAACTGCCCATATTGTATTTGATTTCTACTCTATCTTTATTATTTTCTCTCTTCTGCTTAATTTGGGTTTAATTTTTGATCAGATGCCAGATATTGTATTTTTTTCTTGTTGGATAATAGATATTTTTTACTCATATAAATATTCTTGAGCTTCATTTTGGATACACTTAAGGTATTTGGAAATGGTTTGATACTTTGAAGTCTTGCTTTTTTTTTTTTTCTGGATTCTCAATTCTGTTTTATTGATATTTGTGCCAATAACACACTGTATTAATTACTGTGTCTTTATAGTAAGTTTTTTTTAAATATATATTTTTATTTTTTAAAAAAGAAATTTAGTTTATATAAATGTTACATAAAAAATATAGGGGATTCCATATGCCTTGCTCCCTAGCCCTCCCACATTTCCCCCCATCCACAACATCCTTCATTAATGTACATTTGCCACAATTGATGAACACATCTTGGAGCATTGCCACTAAGCGTGAATTATAGTTTACATTGTAGTTTACACTAAGCAATGATTATAGTTTACATTGTAGTTTACATTCTTTCCTGTACATTTTTGTACAAGATATACAATGGCCTGTATCTGTCATTGCAATGTCATTCAGGACAATTCCAATGTCCCAAAAATGCCCCCATATTACACCTATTTTTCCCTCTCCCTCCCCTCAGAACCTCCAATGGCCACTGTCTCCACATCAGTGATAAGAGTTCTTCCATTGCTAGGATCACAATAAATCTATAGTAGAATAACAGTAAATCTACTTGTCATTCCCCAATCCTGAGGTGCTGGATGTGGGGAGCATGCAGGACAGGACGCACTTGGGGCAGGCTTCTAGGAAGTGTGTGAGTGTTCATCTTGTCATAGAGTGTTGTATCAGTGGGTGGAGATTCACATAATAAGCTGGAAGGTATTGGACTCCCATCCTGGGGACGCCTGTTATGATCTCAAATAGAGGGGTGGAGGTCTCTTGAGAGCATAGGCAGTGCCTAATAAGGGAGGACAGGCCAGTATGTCAAGCCCTTAATTTTGTTGCAAGTAACTATGAATATTGTCCTTCAATGAGTTTATTTTGGTGGTTACCATGGGTCCTGAGGGGAAGGAGAGGGAGGAATAGAATAGAAAGCTTGCTTTTAAATTTTATTAGCCAGCATCAGAGGAGATTTCAGTCTAGGACTAATTTTTCCCCCTGCTGAGGCATTAAGCTCTGAGTATTCTAGTAGATGTCCTATGAATTTCAAGGTTTTTCTTTTCTTGGTAGTAAGAATACAAACTAATTCTAGCCTTGTATGATTTCCAAGGATTGTTCCCTCTAATCCTTTCAAGTTGCTTTTTTCCCCCTGGACTCAGGTTTTTCCTTACATGCTGGATACTTACAGAAGGGCCCTCTGCAGATCATCAGAACTAACTCTCTCTCTTTATCTCTCTTTCTCTCATTCTCTCTCAATTTGTCTCTGCAGCTTTCACCTCTTTGGTACTCTGCCCTGAAAACCAACTCTGTTTGGTTTTCAGGGCAGACTACCAGCTCTGTTTCCTCAACTAGGGGGTCTCTTGTATCTATTTCTGTGACTCTTAAGAAGTAGTTTTGTTTGCTTTTAATCCACAATTAGTCTCCTCATTTGCCTGTTTATTTTTGTGTAATGGACATTGTATTGGGAAGATTATTTATGGAAATAATTAGCAGCTCAGGATGATTTAACTTCCTCTAGAAAATATTTTTATTGCCTCTGCTGGATCTCTGGAGGTCTGGACTGCCAGAAACCAAACTTTGGGTTTGAAGTTTTCTGATCTACCCATATGAACTGGCTGCAGTCTATACAAAGATGGTTTCTTCTTTCCTCTAAATCCTGGAGTGTGGCTCTTTGGATCCCAACCCAAAGGAGACAGTGAAGTTAAGCAGATGACACCCTTGAGGGCTGATTTTTGTCACCCAAGTCTTGTGGTGATGTTAAAAATGCATAAAATGAAAAGAAGCTCAGTTTCTGGGTGTTAAAATGCCCCTGGGGCAAAAGTTTTTTCCAATTAGCTTGTTCAAATCACTTTCTTCCAATTCTTCACCATCCAGCAATTTGATGATTTTAGGAGAACGTTTGTATATTTCATCCAGTTTAAGTTATTTTTGACAGGAGAGTTTCTCTGAAATATTTAGTTCACTTATTTCAGAAATGGAAGTCCTGGCTTAATGTTATTTTTCCCTTTAAATGACAAAAAGCAGTGTGTGTTGTAGTTATAACTTCACTGTCTTAAATGTTATATTGCAGTTACTTTTCTTAATTACTAAAATATTATATGCAACATTAAAATATTTACGACTATTAAATGTCTCCAGATATTGCTAAGCATCCTCTGGGTACCAAAATCGACCCTGGTAGAGAATCACTGCTACCGGAAGCTGGAGGAGATCTTCCAGGCTCATCACACTGCACTTTCTCTACGTGAGGTTCTGCCCTTGTGGGCATCCTGTCTTCTACTAACCCTCTACATCTCACTTCTTATTTCCTCCCGTCACAAACACAAGGCTACAATTAAATCACATTATTTTTTTCCTTTCCTCTGTACTTGCCTTCTGTTTTCTTAAGCCATGCTCTTCCTTTTTCCTAGAATTCATTCCTTTCTCTTCCTAATACCTTTCCTGTCCAGTTTAAATGCCATCCGGAGCCATTCATCATCTTCTCAGGTCAACTTCTTCCTCCTTGACCTTGGTTTCTCCCTCTGGTGTATGACTTCTCTATCTTGAGGATAAATCAAGCAAGGTATGAGGGAAAAATTGCTATCTAATTCATCTCTTGTCTTCAAAAAACATAGTACAGTTCCTCTGCAGCCAGGAGACAACAAATGAATGCTTGTTGAATGAATAAATTACTGTTTTGGGAGAGGAGATATTGTCTTTCATAATAGTCCTAAAAAGGAACTGTTTCCTTATCTTCCATTTTAAATCCATTTTAAATTTACCATCAAAGAGTTTAATAGAATTAAATTCTTCTTAACTTACTGTTTCTTTGGACAATCAAACATTGTGGGAGCATTGTGTCCCATACTTGTATTACTTGTTAATTGAAAATTTACTTCTATATATTTGTCTGAAAATGAGCTGCTTTCTTACTGTTGTTTTTTTAAATAAGATAAGCATTTGGGTTGTGTGCATGCAATTGGATTTTGTCTATCCATGCTGACACATTCATTAATTTTAGAATCTATAAAGAAGATAATTCTATACCACTTGGGAGTAATCTAAAAATAAATATACTTAATTTTTATCCAGTTTTATATATGGATCAATTGTTTCTTATGTATTATTTATTAACTTGGAATGAAAAACTTATTATAGTAATATTTCCCAAAGAATGTTCTACTAATGCCTTTTGATACTGCATGAAAAAGAAAATGTCTGTGGTTATATAAGTTTTGGAAACCATATGCTATATCCTGCTTTGAGAAATTCATAATTCACAGTAACATATCATAGTTAGTAAAAAGCCCTGCAGATAAACAAAAATGGTTTAACCTTGTTTAACCCAGTGTTTCCCAACAATAGAGCTTAGTGGTTAAGTATCAAGGCCTTGGATCCAGATACCCTGGCCTCAAATTCCAACCTTGCCACTTTCTAGTTGTGTACCTTTGGGTGTTTCCCAACTTTCTGGTTAGGAAAAATAGGCAAAGGAGTATTGTGAGGGGTAAAAGAAATAATTATACATGAAGTACTTAGACTACTGCCTTGTTCATTGAATTCCCTCAATATATATTTACTATTATTATCATTCATATTTGACCAAATATGAAGTTTCACTGAGAGACCCGTTGATTTCCAGGAAAGGCGTGGAGCCACTGTGGTTTCTGGAGTCCAAGCCAAACTAGGGTTCATAACAATCCAATAGCAAATGCAGGAAGAGAGAAGGACCTGTCAGACTTAAGTGTCTTATGATATCGAACCCACATTGCATTAGAGCAAAATGCAACTGGTTTTAGAGCAGCATTTTGCAAAGAATGTTCCTTAGACCACTCCTTTGTGGAATGTAAATTAGCATTACAGGAAAACAGTTTCTGTGACAAAATACATTTTAAATTTGATGATTTAAATAAAATAAACAGATTTTTAAACTGAAGGATGTCTTTGGGACTTTAATATAGGAAAGTGCATTGTGATTCTACAAAAAAGGGAATATCTTCATTTTTCAAATGTTTTTGACCATTGATCCAATTTTCATTCAATGACCATAACAAAGAATGAGTGTTTGGCAGCAGCCTAATTTGGGTGTTATTGTTTTAGTCCATGTAGTAAATATTAAAGCCTCATTGGCTAAATAGGACAATGTCAGTAGACTAGAGATGAGAAGACAGATTTAAAAGATATTTGATGGACAATTGGATGTGGGGAAAAATAAGAGAAAGGATCAAAGATGATTTATAAGCGTTGACTTAGGCAACATGAGTTAAAATAGCATCCAATAACCTAAAGACTATCCAATTCTCATTCTGGGGAGCTCTGCCACATTCTCTAATGGGACAGCAAGAATCCTCCGAGTACAGGGGCAGTGACTCATGAAGGAGGATGGACCATTGACAGGCCATTGATATTGATAACTGTACTTATGAACATTTACTTTTGAAATTGAAACTTAGCCTAGTATTATAGATTGTCTAAGAGTTACCCCCTGAGGTGCCTTGTTTCTCTCTAAGCCAAACTCAGCATATAAATATATTTACCCCCTCACCCCCAGCGTGGGACATGACTCCTGGGGATGAGTCTCCCTAACACCAAGGGATTACTACCAAGCACCAACTAGCAATGCAACTGGAAAAAGGCCTTGACCAAAAGGGGGAAAAGGTAAAGACAAATGAGTTTATATGGCTAAGAGACTTCAAAGTGAGTCAGGAGGTCATTCCAGAGGTTATGCCAATTCATGTCCCAGCAGGATCTCATTGACAGCCAAAGTAGATACTACCCCAAATAGCGGGGCTCCTGAGGGCTCTGGAGACCTCCAGACACTATAGTCAGCTCAGGAATTTGGTGCCTTGCCAGCGGGCCCTACTTTGGGATTTATGATCCCCAGTGTGACAGAGTTGGACTCAGTTGTGGTTTCCCTACAAATGGCTCTTCTGTTCTTCTATTTGAACCTATAATTGGTACTAGAGTTGGTAGGTACATGTCCAAGAGACTTAAATCTTTGGACTGTCCATGTGCCAGCTGGACCCTGACTCTCAGCAGAGTTGCAACACCCACTCTCCAGATCATTGGACTCACCCAGGACAACTAACAAGGAAATGATGATGGACAGCGACCATCCTAAGGAACATAAAGAGTCTACAACTGCAAGCAAGATAGTCCCATCCATCTGCCCCATGGGTATAAACCCCCTCTCAATTAGAGGCAGAGTGGACATCACCATACCTGAATCCTCAGGATGGGGAATGAATGATGGACCAGAGTAGACTTACTGTTATTCTACTATAGACTTATTGTTATTCTACCAATGGAAGAACTTTTATCATTGATGTGGAGGCAGTGGCCACCGGAGTTTCTGAGGGGAGGAAGGGGGGGAAATAGATGTAATATGGGGGCATTTTTGGACTTTGGAATTGTCCTGAATGGCGTTGCAATGACAGATACAAGCCATTATAGATCTTGTCATAACTTACAAAATTGTGTGGGAGAGAGTTTAAACTATAACGTAAACTATAATCCACACTTAGTGGTAATGCTCCAATATGTGTTCACTATTGTTAACAAATGTACCACACTAATGAAGGATGTTGTTAATATGGGAAAGTGTGGGAGGGATAGGGAGTAGGGCATATGGGAATCCCCTACATTTTTTATGTAACATTTATGTAATCTAAGTATCTTTAAAACAATAAAAAATAAAAAAATAGAATCTTTAAATAAATGAAAGATTAAAGGGCAATTAGGTATTGAAAAAGAATTTGGATAAATTTTGTTTGAATTTCCTCACAGTGGGTAATCCAGGTCAACAGATCTACAGGAAGTTAGTGACAGTAGGCAATTGGAAGATAGAGGCCTCGGGCTAAAGAGAGAAATCATAGGGATAGAAACACATGGGAGCTTAGGGCATTGGTAATTGCTGATTGATTCTAGAGTCCCGATTCTGATTCTAGAGGCCTGAATAAGAACTATCAGGGGAGTATGTAGAGTACAGAGAACTGAAAATGCAAGGTGAGGCATCTTCCAAGCTAAGAACAAGGGTTAATTAAGACAATTGGGTGGATTCTTTATTCCCTACATGGGAGCCCAGGTTATTAATGGCCCTCATTGGAGGCCCAAGTCCGATAAAACAATGCAAGATTAATGAAAGAATCTATTATAGAACACTTTACACATGCATACTGACTTCTTGCTTCAATTAGTATTTGTGATAAATGCATAATCTTTAAAATATATTCATTTTTGAATTTTAATTCAGTATATGCAGAGAATCCAGATTTGCATGGAGGTAAAAATGAATCTTCTCGAGTAATTGGCTTTAGATGTAATTTTTATAAAGAACCAGCACTAACTACTGTACATTTAAATTGTATTCTTTTATTTTAAATATTCACATTACAGGAATTCATTAGGCCTGAATAGAACATCATTATTTACACATCCAATGAATAACTTCAGAGCTAAATCAGTGAGATGCTTACACTGAATATAGGAAATATGACTCAAGAAAGATATTTCTTCTTACACATAGAGGCTCAAATCGTTTATACATTTATTTCTGCCTTAGGATCTTAGCATAGATTGTTGAAGTCACTATTAATTGGCAAACAAAATTTCACAATATCTATAGCAATAATACCATATATTTGTAAGCCAAGAAAGACATTAATGAGCAGTAATCCACAATGTAATAGTATTTTTAAGGGAAGGAAATTTCGGATGACATCTCCAGTTTAATTCGTGGAAAACACAAGTTCTCCAAATAACTGAATATACAAATTTCTTATGGCATTTTGCCTTTCATGGCTTATTAAAATATTTTCTTAGCTGCCATAAAATGTTATATTATTTACAGGTTGAATCAATAAAGAGAACAATATGGTAGCAAAGTAAGAGCCAGATCAATATTTGCTGAATGTCATACACGTACAGCATCCTGGAGGTGAACTTGGTCTCTACACTGCTGGACTGGCTATTTATCATTTGGATTAATGATGCAGCAAGTCTTGGTTGCATGATTTTCACTGGGAACCTCCTTTCTTACCATTATCTAACTTCACTGAAGCGTTAAAAGTGAGCTAGAAGAAACCGATATTCTGTATACAAATAAATAAATAGATGTATAAATAGGATCCCCACTGTTTTAATAACATAGCAATGAAATTACCTTCCAACAGTGTAAATGATTTTATTGTTGTAAGTAACCAAGTGTTATGTCCTAGCTTTAACATATTTTGATGAATTACTAATATCATTAGGAGGGGTTGGTTGATTCATACACATTACCCATTTGGAATTAAGCCCTTTCAAAAGCACAAGTCTATTTTCAGAAAAAAAAACAAAACAAAACAAAACAAAAAACACTGAATGTATTAATTTCTGTTTATTAACAAAGACTACTCTGCAAATTACCAGCAGGTAAATGTGTGGCAGCCAAAATTCATATTTCCTATATAGTCATTGTTTTTTTATTATTGTTATTTTATTATTACCCAAGCTAATGAGAAAAGAAGACTGGCTTCAGTTTTCTTTTTTCCTCCCAATTACGCTGACTGGCTGTCCACACTGCCTGTCTGTTCTACATTATTGCCCAATATAAAGTTGTGCAGATCTGGCCTGAAGTGTGTTTTTTTTTCTCCTGCAGTAGTATTAAATTTGGCAGTGTACAAAAAGACAACATTCCTGATTGTAGAAAAAGCTGCCAGAATATTGTGTTCATATATGCAGCTGGTTAAGGTGATTTTTTTCACATTTTCATGCTTTTTAATATTAAGTTGCTTTACAGTAAATCGTATCATTTGCAAACAAATGATTTGTTGTATTTAATTGCCAACAATAAACTCCAAAAAGAAAATTTTGAGGAAAATGTACCACAATATGCTGCAGAGTTAGAAGAAAAGCAAAGCAGCATTGTCTACTGGTTCATTGGCACTAACAACACCATTTTCACTTTACCAAATGTTTAAAAAAGACTTTTGAAGGGATGTGAATCATGCACACAAATTGAGATGAAGCCTTAGTGTGAGTTGGCAGTGTAACCCCCCCCCAAAGTTGCATGATTCACTACTTGCATGCATTTTTAACCTAACATAAACACAACCTTAACATAATTTCTAACACATCTTATTTTAAACATGCATTTGCCACTAAAATAAGGTTTTAAAGACAAGTTGATGTTTGATATAAAATAACTGTGTTTTTTTTCAAGTGTGGAAAAATACTCTACAAAAAAATAAGTAGAAAAGTGATTCTGATCAATGTGTGATTTTATCTATAAAAGTCCAGATGACTAATTAATGTGCTTACAACAACCCTATCAGGAATGCATCACAATAATACACACATAGAAACAGCTATTAGCACAATGTGGTTAATTCTTATCAGAAATAACATGAACCTATAAACTGTACATTTGGCATTTAGGTTTCAAGGTGTTTTTGAGAGTTTCCTTAAATATAACAATACAACAGTGCAAATTTACATTACATTAATAACACATACAATTACCATCCAAGAGATTTATGGATTACTGACCTTTACCATTCACATATTGGCTAGAATTGGCACATTTCATTTCAGCATGATAATTCTGACTTTACACTTGAGTGTATGTAAAGTTTTAATCAAAGTTATACTTGAACTATGAATAAAACACATATTGGCATGTCTGTGTCTGTGTGTGTGTTCTCAGGAATGAAATCAAGAGGAAATTTGTAGTCTCCATTCTTCATTTGTAGAACTTCATTGCAGCTTTCTTCTTCAGCAAATCTTTAAATTAGAGCTCCCAACAAATTACTAAAAGAAATTACATACTAGAATCTGACTCTCTTTTCTTGTGACTCGTAGAGAGTGATATAGTCACATGGAAAGGGGCACAAATAAAAGAAGGAAAATTCTTGAAGAATATATGGCAGCCTCTGCCCTGTGCCAGCCTAATCACCAAAATCAGGAGCTATTAGGAGCTTCTCAGGTGATTCTAATGTACAGTCCTTCACACTTCATTTACAGGTGAGAAATCTGTGGGTCAGAAAAATTAGTGAATTACATGGTAGATTGTTATAGGGAGAACTTGGGCTCCAATCCAAGTTAACTTTCCTTGTTTTTTGTTGCCACTTTTCTCTTTTTTGCTATGTTGTGAACTTGAATCTAGAGACAGACTTGTTAAACATTTAATTTTTCCCTTTAAAAATTTCTATTATATACACATGTTGTTTTGGATTCAGAATAAACAACATATTATTTCAGTGAAGATGATTAATCTCAATAATTCCATTCAAATAATTTTGAACAATAGCATTTCCTCAAGCAAACATTATTTCTTCCCTTCTTCTTATACATGATTTAATTCTCAGGAATTCAATAGAAATGCTATTTTTCACATTGTCACAATACTCCATTAACCCAGACTTCTATTATATATACATATAAAAAGAAAAAAAAAAGCAAATGAAAAATACTGATTAACACCACACATGAACAAATATAGTGTTTTTTGAATGCTGTCATCATGCTGATTGCTCTAGAGAATTAAATTATTTAAAAGTTAATGAAACCATCATTATTTTCACTACTTTTTATCAATCTCCATTTTCAATGGTATAGAAACTTTTAATCTTCTGAGGTAAGAGCTCTCATTTGTTTGAATGTAGAACATGTATAAATGGAAAGATTTTTTTCATTGTAAATAAATTCCTAGTCTCAAGTGTGATATTCTTTGTACTTTGATTAGTTATTTAAAAATAATATATAAAATATTTGAGATAGGTCATCTGTTATCTAAAAAGTGGACTGCACCCATTTTTACAAAGACTATCAGATGTTCTCATATTGCTCAAGGGCTCTTAAAGAAGGAAACCAGTGGGGAAAAGACTTGGTATCATCACAGCCCTGGGAGCTCTCCTCTGGTAATCTCGTCTTGGACCAGGGCGGCATTTTTCAGGGTGGTCTCATCTGTGGACTGAAGGTGGGTAATGAGGCCAGTCCAAGATGGGAGGAAGTGCTGCTTAGCTCTGGCACATATTTCTCTCATAATGAATAGTCCTGGGTTGCTTATTTAGTCTTTGGGTACCATTTCTGCTGAGCCTAGTTTGCTACCTCTTGCACCCTTCATTAATTAAAATAGGAGGCAGCCAAGTGTAAAAAGAGTGATCACAGTTAATATACCTTTCTGAAAAATCATCCTTAAAATTTTTCAGATAAAAACTGTGTTTTTCACAATGAAATTCCATCAAGCTATAATTTAACATACTTTACATATACAAATACTTCAATAATTATTTGATTGCCAGAGAACTCAGAAAAACAATAACTGACTTTTTGAGTTTTTCTAATGTTGCAATAACAAAACTAACTGCAATAATAAACATTTCTAAAGGAACACAGTTAGGAGATACTTAAAAATAGTGTTTTGAATATCATTCATTTTTTCCACACATATGTTTTTCCTTAAGTCTACTTTTTTGTTATTTCACAGTACAACTAAAAAGTTGTGTACATAAATTGTCAAGATTATTGATGTCAAAACTCTATTGTGCAGCAGGAAGTAGTCTTCATCTCAATCTTGCGATGAATTATTTTTATTTCTGCACCTCTAAATAGATATGTTTGTTTGTTGAATTTGTATCCTAACATTTTAAAGTAACTTTTAGCAATTTTTTTTTTAACTTTAGGAGAAGTAGATGGAGACTTGATTCTGTTTCCTAACTTGTATTGTTAACTGGCTCTGTGTCCAATATAGTGGACCAGCCGAAGTGATGGGTTAAGTCAAATTGTTCAATCCATCTAGGTCTCTTTCCTTACCAGAAAATAATCTCTGAGAATCTTCCCTCTATTTCATTCTGTGATGTGGTGAGCTATATCAACAGATAATAAACTAAATTAACTGTTAATTTACTGACTGCTCATAACAGAGAGGAAATTAGACCCGCTTGGGTTCCAATTATTTAAGAAATGGCATATGTGTTTAGTAATGCTAACAGTGCCTCTTCAGCACCACTGCCAGCTCCGCACACTCCTTTCATTACTTAATAATGACAGAAGAAATGAACATATGTTTCTGCACTATATTTATTTGTTTCCCTCCTCATGAAGATTATTCCTTCAGCTTGTTTAAATTTGAGGTGATTTTTATAAGCTTAATATTACCAAAGATTGTTAAAACGTGAAATTAAGGAAATGTTTTAGATTCCTCACAATTATCTTTTATAGTAAGAACAGAATTAACTGGACACTTACTAGCTAGTTACTTACATATCATTTCATTTAGTCTTCACAACAAACACATCGGAAATATGTTACCTTCACCTTACAGATGCAAAATGAGGTAAGTGAGGTAAAATAATTTGCACGTGGCTAGTGAGTGACAGGGTTGATATTCAATTCCAAATTTGTGGCCCTCCAAAATCCATGTACTACTATTCATTGCCATATCTCAATTGCAAATAGCCTCTCTGCTCATGAGGCAAATGAGACTTTGGGTCATGGAGAGGTGGTCTTTTAAACACAGACACAGATAAGCAGGTCATGGAAGCATAACTACTTATAACTATAAGGGATCCTAGTAATTGTCTAATCCAGTCTCTTACTTTGCAAAGGATAAAAAATATTTCATTCTCTTTTTTAAGTTCAAACTAAAAAAGAGAATGAAATACTTTTTCAAGCTATAGAAACTTTTCTTTCCCTAAGTTTCTCCAGGCCACGATGACTTCTGTGTCGATTCTGGTTCCCACAGCTAACCCAACATTAGAATCACCTGTGGAGCGTCTACAACCATACCATGTCTGGACCCCATTCCAAACCAACTGAATCAGAATATCTAGAGGTGGCACCTAGGCATCAGCAATTGAAAAGTCTCCCCAGTGATACTAATGTGCATCCAGGCTTGGGACTTCTCACAACTTAAAAAAAACATCTGTAGACAGTAACTAACTTGCACCAAATCACAAGATTAGTTGGTGATTAGTTAGTTGGTAATTAGCATGGCTCATGCCTAAAATATTTAGGTATAGAGAATACCTTGGATTTTGAAGTAGAGGAATACTTTGCTGACATATTCAGGAAAATTCCAAGTGTACTAAAGAAAGGTGATAGCTGGTGCCAATTGACTAACAACACTTCCCATTTATTACGTGGCTAAGATTGCAGACCTCAAAACTGACAGCACATAGGTACCACGTGGGGAAATTTTTAAGTGAAAACTCCAGGTCTCATCTCAGAAGCAGAGAATCAGAAGCTCTGGGTGGACATCCAGAAATGTTTACTATAAACAATCCTTCAAATGATTCGTATACGGCTGTTCCAGCAAGTCTCAAAGACATATGTGTGTTTGGAATCTGCTGGCCTAGTATAGCTCAAAAACTAAAGCATGGAAGACAGTAACTTGAGAAATGTATAAAAGGACTAGCTTTTTTTTTCTTTACTTGAAGAGAATCTATCTATCTATCTATCTATCTATCTATCTATCTATCTATCTATCTATCTATCATCTATCTCTCTATCTATCTACCTATCTATCTAACTATCTATTTTCTAAGGAGATTCCAGGGATTGAACCTGGACCTCCTATGTGGGAAGCAGGTGCTCAGCCAATTGAGCTACATCCACTCCCCAGAATCAATATTTTTAATAAACACCCCTGATGATTCTGGGTCAGGTGATCCAGGAATCAAGCTTTGAGTAACACTGATGAAAGGCTACTGGTGTTGGAGAGGTTCTTTTTAAATCAACATATTTTCAGAGAAAATAAAAATGTGAAAATGCATGCTAACCATTAGTTAAAAATAACTAAATTATCTAGATGAATTCAATTTGGCTTAGTCAATTTATGCTCACTACTTTACTGTCAGTTGGGGACTGACTGAGGTACCCCCACTGCCTCCCTGAATTTTTTGCATAAATAAATATTCTTAGATTATTTTAATAAGAATGTGGATGGAACAGAAAAACTTAAACATTTAAAAATATGCCCAATATGGTTGATTTTCTGCAGGCAAATAAGGTCTCAGTGTGTTTTGAGTATAAGAATTTCAAAGGATACAGGTAGAGAACTCAAGGGGTGGGGTAGTAAAAGAGGAAGGCTGACTGAGAACTTATTATATCCCAAACACTGGATTCGGTTCTTTCTACATATTAGTTTATATAATCAGTTTAAATGTCTGTACAGAAAAACGAGAGGGAAGTCTGTTCAGAATATTTACTTCCAAAAAATTATTTTGAATGGTCATTGAAATTTCATTTGTAAATACATGCATGCATATATCAATTTAGATCCTGGATTAGAAAATAATATTTCTGGAAGGAACCTTACAAAAGTCCAGAGAGGTTAAGTGGCTTTCTCAAAATACACTTTGCTGAATTAATAACTCCGGGTAGCATTATTTATATTTCTAGTTTAGCAGGCTATCTTTCATTTATCATCTATTAATTGCTTAATATAATGCTTATGAATATAGGTACATTCAATATGAATTACCGAGGGAGAGAACATTTTGGGTAGTAGTAGAACTTACCCATTTGCAAAATACTACAAAATCTCTAGGTGAGAGACATCCAGGGAAAAAAAATATCATCATAGTTGTCTGATGTTTACAGTACAAAGGAGTGCAGTTAAGGAGGAAAGATAATTTGGTATGAATATCTTCCTTTCACAGTTCTGACATTTTATATTCTCCTTAAATAATTGTCTTTCCTATTAGAAACAGTTGGCATGTTATTCATGTTTGAATAGAATGTTCCAACTCCTTTTTAATGTTTCTTGCACTTTTCTGGGGGTCTTAGAATATAATAAGACTGGAAGTACTTAATATGCCTTCCTTCTGCATACAGCCAGCAATTAAATAACAATAAAATATCCTCTCCAATGGGTACCAAGAGACTAGAACTATCACTTCACATAAAAATATTTTGGATGATCTCCACTGCCATTCACATATTCATTTAACAAATATTTGTTGAGATCCTCCACTGCATTAGTGCTGTGATTATCCTTTAGATCCTAGAGTTTGTTATATTTAACAGATTGATTATAATTAATTTGAAAAGTGGATCCCTTAAATGAGATCAACATTCAAGGGAATTAAAAAATATGGTCACACACAAAGTCATAACATAATGACCTAATATCGCTTCTGGTAATATTAATTCATACAAGGATATTTTCAGGATGATTACATTTAGACTCATGGAATCTAGTTTGAAAATAGGGGGCCAAAAAATATCAATACACAATTTCCTTTTCTTTTCATATTTAGCCTCCAACTGGAAGCAAGTTAAAGTTTCAGCAAATAATTCCTAAATATTTTGTCACTTTATACCTCAAATGCTCTAAACTTTCTAAGCCCTAACATTTCTGCATCCTAGGATAAAAAGTACTTTAATAGTAAATATAAAAATTTCAAACCAATGCTAGTTTTCCATTAAGATAAAGTTTTTTTTTTATCAGTTTTTACTTCATAATGTCAAATTTATGGCATCATAAAATATATGACTGTCATATCTTTCTTTTTTAGAGTGTAATAGTGCTGAATATGGACAATTCAGTGTATATTCTCACTAAGGTTGACAATAATTAATATTTAAATGTTCAGATCATTGAGGGCAATATATTTTTGATATTTCGAAATAAAAATTAAAAAATTGTCTCTTTCATATCCACAATTTATCCCCAGGCAAAATTTGACTTTTTATAACCAATAGTAAGTGGTTAAAAGAGTGGCAGAAAACTGTATACCACCTTAAGGGTGATGCTTCACTTAGAATGTAAGGAAAGTCCATTTCTTCTTCTACGCTCAACTCCTAAAATATTTAAACCACAAGAATGCTAACAAGTTCAATGTTTTATTTACTGCATATCTCTTCAAAAGTGAAATGTTTCCACATAGAGTACACCATTCTACAGGCCCTAATACCCAAAGCAAACATTCATATTTATAGGAATTGAGACACATTTCTATGATAACTTCAGAATGTAATGAAAAAGAACACTGATTTAAGAGAGATAGGTCTCTTAAATTCTAATCTTGGCTATGTCACTAGCTGTGTTATGTTATGTGTGTGGATGTGTGTCTTAGATATAATCTCTGGCTTAGTTGACTTATAAATGGAATTAAGGGATTGGTTTATAAATATTGCTGTAATTCCTTCCTGTCCTAAACTCACAGATCAATGGACCCAGAAATGAAGGGTTCTATTGACTCATTCATTTTGGCACTGATTCTTCTGGGACTCGGTAATGGGTTTTTAATATAAATATATGGGAAGCAGTTGTGGCTCAAGCAACTGAGCTCCCAGTTACCATATGGATGAACCCAGTTCGATCCCTGGGACCTCCTGGTAAAAAAAAAGAAAAAAAAGGCATCCCAGACTGGTACAGCGTGGGGAGGTGCAGGTCCCCGGGTAGCAAAGTGACGCACCAAAAAGATGATGACACAACCAGTGCCAGTTAGTCACTTATTATTGCCTTGGTTTGGCTCATATTATTAGCATGTGATACTAGTCAGAGTCCAAGAAAGAGCCTAAATTCATAGTGGACAATGGAGAAACTACCCCATAGGTCTCTCAGTTCTTTGAAATCATGAGCATCTGCTGCAGATACTTTCTAAATGTGTTAGCAATGTGTCCACTTTAGATCTGTATATTTTTCATAGGCTAAGAGATGACTAAGTAAATGTAAAAATATGAATTTGACTCTTTTAACTTGATAAAATAAATGCAAGTGGACATCTTTTTCTTATGTAGGAGTGTTCACATAGGCTTACTATTTCTTCAAGCAATGGGCTTAAAGGAGATATTACAGAGGGGATCTATATCAGGTCAAATGAGTAGACAGAATTTGCAGCTCAGAAACATGTTAAATAGTGCCACAATTGGGGAATTTGTTATTTTTTGTTCATAATCAATGTTCACTAATATAAGCTCCACTGAGAGAACGATGTGCATAAACATAAGACCCAGGCTGGAATGGAAAGGAAGCTTATATATGACTTTCTGCTTAATGTAAGCTCCTTGAAGGTAGTGATAGTGCCTTGTTGTTCTTGACCTCTGTGATGCTTAGGGAATTGCCTGACACAAACATGAATAAAGAAATGAACCTGGGATCAAACACGCTTCCACCCAATGCAAGAATCATCCATGTCATTTATCCGCTGCTTAAATCCTTCTAGTTCTAGGGAGAGCTCATTCCCTCACAAGGAAGTCCAGGTTGTTGTTCATATCTCCTTGCTGAATTGAAATTTGCCTACCTTTAACTTCCATCCAGAGTGGAAGATTCTGGGTTTCAGTTCTGCTCATGTCAACATGTGTAATAAACTATTAGAACAAGTCATAAATAGACTCAAAGGGATGTCATCAGAACTTCTGGTTCTTTTGATGGGTTTTTGGCCAGAATGGAATAAAGTTTTAAATGACTCTTTTGAAAATACTTTCCTTGAACAATCCTTAATATCCATTTTTTTGTACCTATTATCTCTGTTTTTATCCAGGTCTCCCCTTCTCTACCTCATAGAGGAGATATGCTGCATGTAAACTGCCAGTTCAGAGATGAATTCTCCAAAAACTTAGTGTAACAGTGCATTTATTTTGATTTTGTAATGCCTCTAAGGACTATGGTCATATGTTCAATGCATGAAAAATTACCAAAATGGAATATAAAATATCTCCAATTAGTACCTATAAGCTAGAACTGTAACTTCATTGAAACAAACAAGAATTTCCCCATGACCTTCAATGCCATTCATTTATTCATTTAATAAATATGTACTGAGATTCTACCCTTTATTAGGCACTATGTGTTTCTTAAACATCCCCACGTTATTTTATTACACATCTTATATTTGACACCTCAATGATACTTTGATTATTTCTCTTAGATGATAGAAAAAACCTCTCAAATGTTACATCTATTTATTTGTCCATATGGTAAAATCAAATTGCATTAAATATTGGAGTTTAAGAAAAAGTATTTTAAGTTGATATGTAATTTAAAATTGTACATAAAGGGTAGCATTCATAATTACAATTTGTATCTGTAGATATGCTTTTTCTTTGTTATTTGCAGAAATAAATTGTTTTATTTTAAGGAATGTTATAGAATCAGGAAGAGAACTGCCTTAGTTTTTCCTAAGCATTATTGGATTATTTCCCAGGTACTGAAAATCTCAACAAATTGGATATTAAAAAGTACTTGAATATTTTATCTTAGGATCATGAGAATAAATGGATGAATTTGCAAGGTGGTTTAATGAAAATAAATGGGAAGTCTAATAGCTTCCTGAATAGAACAGTTATGCTTCACTGTCTTTTTATGCACAACATGAATAATTCTGCCTTCATAAATGTGATAAATAGG
>JAQZBX010008006.1:0-49090 GCA_029593785.1 Cabassous unicinctus | reverse complement strand
AAAAAAAAAAAAAAAAGGGGATTAAATACAAAGAATGTTTCATGATAAAGAGATTTCAAAGTAAGTTGGGAGGTCATTCCAGAGGTAATAATTATTCACATCTCAGCAAGATCTCATTGACTGCCCACAGTAAACAGTGCCTCAAACAATGGGGCTCCTAAGGGCTCAAGAGAAATCTGGACACTATAAGCAGGGCAGACAGGCTCAGAATTTGACACCCTGTCAGTGGGCTTTACTCTGGAATTTATGCTCCCCAGTGTAACAAAGTTAAACTCATTTATAAGTTCCCTATACATGGCTCTTCTATCCCTTTTATTTGAACCTATAATTAACACTGTACTTGTTAAATACATGCCCCTTGCATTTAAGAGACTTAAATATTTGATCCATTTATGTGCCTGCTAAGGCCTAAATCTAGGCAGTTTTGCAACTCCTACTCTCCAGTTCATTGGATTCACCTAGGAAACTAACAAGGAGATGATGATAGTCAACGCTCATCCCAAGGAATAGAGAGTGTCTGCAACTGCAAGTGTGATATTTTCATCCATCTGCTCCATGGGACCTAAGCTCTCTCTCAATTAGAAAAGTGGGCATCACCATCCCAAAATCCTCAAGATTGGGGGAATGAGCAAAAGACTAAAGTAGACTTATTATTATTCTAATATAAACTTATTATTTTCTAGCAATGGAAGAACTTTTATCATTGATATAGAGGCAGTGGCCACATAGATTCTGAGGGGAGGGAAAGGGAAGAATAGGTGTAATATGGGGGCATTTTGGGGACATTGGAATTGCCCTGCATGACATTGTAATGATGGATACAGGGCATTATATATTTTGCTATAACCTACAAAATTGTGTGAGATAGAGAGTAAGCTATAACGTAAACTATAGTCTATGGTTATTAGCAATGTTTCAATAGGTGATCAATTGTAACAATTGTACCACACTAATGAAGGATGTTGTTAATGTGTGAAAGTATGGAGGGGGAGGGGGTGGGGTATATGGGAATCACCTATATTTTTATGCATCATTTAAGCAATCTAAAGCTTCTTTAAAAATAAAAAATAAAAATAAAAAAATTCAGTGCTGTTTCAATACAGTAATTATAAAGAATCTAAAGATAAATCAAGAAAACTAATTCCATTGACAATAGCAAATAAGGGAATCAAATATATAAGAATATATCTATCCAAGTGTTTAAAGGAATTGTACAAGGAAAATATGTTTTAAAATAATTTAAGAGCTGTGTTGCTTATATTAATAAATGTGTTTTGAAGTATTGTAAAATAAAATATCATGTTTGTAAATTCTGGATTGCTTTGTGAATCAATATTTTCCAGATGAACACTATTTGAAGTTACAAAATCATATGTGTGTGGAATCCATTCTAATTGTAAATAGACAATAGATTTACATTTCAGTTTTTGTGAAAAGTTCATCTGTATGGTTTCAGATTAAAAATTGGAACTATTATTTAGGAAACCACCACCTATTGTGTTTTGGTGTAAAATATTAAAATTAAATAATAATGTGAACAATTAAATAAAGTGATATTCAAATATTCTTTCATTTTTATAACCATATATCTCTGTAAGGTCATATTTTCTTCACACTCTTCAGTTAATCCAATGGAACGAATGTGAAGGAAATGGGAAGATTCAGTCATCTCCTTTTAAAGCATTAAAACCATTTCCTTTTTCTCAACTCCATTTTGGTTTTGGGGTATAACATTATCTAAAGTGCATTATTAGATTAAAATTCAATGGATTTATTACTTTTAATAATTTCTTGTTTATACTTATATCAGTTTTAATTTCTAATGTGATAATCTTCCATATATAAAATGTAGAGAATAATAGGTTACTTAGTGTTTCAATAATTAGAGTATAAAGTATTCCTGCAACAAAAAAACAGAAAACAAAAAACTTGAGAACAGATCTTTTAAGTAAATTCTATTAATTTAGTTTTGGTAATATTTCAACAAATCTTAGGCAGTATAATTTTGCATATATTTTGCCTACTGTTATCCTCTTTTGAATGCTAAATAACCATGCAAATAATAATAGTATGATTTTATTATCAAAAATCTACCCAGACCTACTATGATATTGATTAATTCAGAATTACTCTTGCTATATTAGGAAACTTGTGAGGCCTCTATCAGGCTGAGCAAATCTTCAGTTTGCTTATTTTTGCCTAAAATATACATAAAGAAACATATGCAAGTAGATAAAGATCTACTTGGTCTCTGTGAAACTCTAACTGAGTGTTCTTAAATGTGATGAAGGCAAAATTGTCCTATACTAAGTCAAGGGGGATTCTCTTTTCATAGATTTGACTTCATTTCCTCTACTCAACCAATTTCCCTGAGAATTTACCAAAATATAAATTGGTAGTTATATGAAAACTACTTTTAGTGAGCCTTCATTGCCTTGTCTTTCATGACAGCTTCTTAACCTCTCCCACATTCTGATACTCTCCTGATTGGCTTCTATTAATAAGAATTTTCAGAAAGTGGCAAATGAACTACATTCCTCAAAACTGACTTTCGGTATCATAACTTAAAATCTGGGGGGTAACTTTTGTTAATATCATATACTATGTACAAGTCTCTCTTCACAGAAGTTTTGGTAAAAGTCCCACACTGTGCCACAAACTTTTACCATTGTTTCTTTTTAGAATCCATTTCAAAATATATCCTATATTTCCTTAATTTAGTAGCTACTGGGATATTTTTGTTTTATTTTTGTTGACAATTTGTAGAGTACATATTTTTATTCATGCTATAATGTTAGTTCCAATTCTTAGAAAGTGTATTTTTTGGGGGGTTGCAGGATATTATGGATATATTATAATGTAAATAAATTATATTTAAAATATGATATAAAATTGAAGATATATTAAACACCAGGAATCTTTTTAAAAATACATTCCTTTTGTTAAAATTAACAACAAAAAGATAATCTCAAAAGTATAGCCAAGTATAGCCTAATCAATCAGGGTTGGAAGGAAACTGGGGAGTGAAATCATCATTCCCCGTGGTTCCCTGAGATGGATGACCCATAGGTGATCTTTATAAGGAATAACCATGTGTACAAAGATTCTAGAACCAGAATTTTTCATATGTAAATGTAAATCTTCCTGAGAATTGTCATGACTTTTTTTTTCAGTGAAAAATAGATACAGGATCATGGATTTTGTAAAGTCTCTATAATTGTGCAAAATAAATATCTCGTTACAGAAAGTAAATGGGATTCATCATTTATCAGGTATAATTGTATGCTTAAATTCATGTGATTCTTTAAAATAGCTATTGAAAAATTCACTGAAATAACTGTGATGTGTGTCCAGTTGTTTAGCACACTGTATTTCTGCTCTCCAATATAAATTGATGATCATAGACAGTTTGAATTTTACTGAGTCTGGTTTTATTACAGATGATTGGTTTTTAAAGTGGCAACTGAGGAAATGTTTGTGATATGTAGACTGAATTAAAAATATGGAAAATGTTACATAAATTAGAAGAAATTGAATGAGTACAAGCACTATGAAAGAACTATTGCATGAATTAGATTGTAAAGGATAGTTAAGCTATTCAGTGGCAACTGTGATTTAGCAAGGTATTTCATAAAAATCAATCCTTGAAAGAGAAAACAGTCCTTAAAATATCAGTGAATTTGTTGAGATATACAGTGAACTCTTTACTGTGTATGCTTTCTTATATTTATGTGCTGGATATTAAGACTAAATATGACCTAAGTAGGTTTTAAATATATTGCATTTCATGTGTTTAAAAATCCATGAGGTATAGATTTCCCATTCATTTCTTAATTTTACAATTATAAAGTAAGCTATTTCAAAATATCCCTGAAGTAATTAGAATAAGGGGGAAATCTGACTTCTCTTCCTCTCTCTGACACCCAGGGCTTAGCATTTAACCATTACAATGAACTCTGAGGCAGATGATGTATGGTAATTTTAGTCTGGGGAAACATAAGAATTTGTACAATTGAAAGAGAATGATGCAATCTGCAGGGATGGAAAATGAGGTTAATTGAAGAAATGCAGATCATTGAGTGGTTCTTATAAAAAATGCATGCAATATTGTACAAAGAAAAAGAGATTCATAAATATAATCAGTGAAAGTAAATGAATATTAAGATATGCATAAAATGATAGCCAAAATGTATGCATTTTTTGCCATTGCAATTGCATTATGAATAAATACATTATTAATGATAATTAATGCTAACATTTTAATTATGACCCCTCGATTCTGTTTTACACATATAAAAATTAAATAATTCTGTAATTATATCCTTAAAGAAAATGCTTTTGAGTTGAAAGGATAATTAAGAATGAAAGAGGATTTATTTACGATGTGGAATGCTTCAAGGTAAGCACAAGTAAAATAATTGTGGTTACAATGGTTATTTTTAATAAGGAGGTATCAGTAAATTCTTGAAAAGCACATAGGGAAGATATCTGGACAGAATTAATCCTTCATCACATACTGGAATTCATACTTGATTGCCGAAAGGGTTCTTTGAGAAGGAATAATATCAGGTAGGATGCTTTTCTTAGACACTTTGTGCAGGTGAGAAGGTAAACTATGGAGACAACAAGGGAAATCTGGTACATATTGCAACAGAAAAATTGAATAGGTTATTATCAAAATGAAATAAAAATTTTAAGGATTGTATGGCAAAGGAGGAAAAAAAGGGCCCGTATGGATGTTCCTATTAAACAAGTGAAATGAAAGAGTAGAGAGTCATAATCTCCATCTGCTCTTCTTTGTATTAATCATTCTCTGAAGAAACTCAGAATCATTGACAGTTTGATAAAGGAACAGTTTCTAAGACAGCCAACCAAAGAACAGGAAATATCAGCAATCATCCCAACCATCTAGTATGTAAAGAATGTCAGAAATAGCTATAGCCTGTGCAAACAAATGGGCTGATATGGGAAATCTCCTACAGGCCTATCTGGGATGACCATTTAGTAAGGAAGAAAATAAGATATTATCACTGGATAAAGACAGGTAGAGTTTGAAAAGATATTTTTACTAAAGTAGTGTAGATTTAATTCAATAACTGAAATATTTTTGGTGTTGAAATTATTTTAAATAATTTAATGAACTTAGATTATCTGATCTTATTAAAGTTGAAATTAAAACATTGGAATGATCAGGAAAGAAAATGAAAAGAGAAATAGGTACATTCATTGATTTCAAAATGCTTTCTTTTTTTTTCAATTTCCTTTATTCTGTTTTCTGGATGAATAGGCATATATTATTATCAATGGTGTAACCCTTGGGGAATTTGATGTAATTATGAATTTCAAAAATATAATTGGATCATGCTTGTAATCTGATCTGTTAATTTGGGCATGATTAAGTTATGATTAGGGTGTTGATTGGGCCAAGTCAGTAGGGTGTTGAGCCCCACCCCTTGGTGGGTGGGGAATTGAATATAAAAGGAAAGGCAAAGGACAGAAGAAGCAGTCTTTGAGAGGCAGCTTTGATGTTGGAAAGAAGGCCCCAGGAGAAGAGAAGCAAGCTGTTCATCTGATCGCCTACAGCTGACCTTGTGGAGGAAACAGGAGCTAAGCCCAGACAGAAATGCAGTCCCGGGAAGAGAGGAACCCAAGAAGCCTGAACCCTGGGCAAATGTCGGCAGCTGTCTTGCTCCAACATGTGACATTGGACTTTGGTGTGGGAAAAAAATTATGCTTTATGGCCTAGTAACTGTGGACTTCTACCCCAAATAAATATCCTTTATAAAGACTAACTCATTTTTGATATTTCACATTAGCACTCCTTTGGCTGACTAATACAGAATTTGGTACCGAGGAGTGGGGAAGTGCTTTTGTAATTACCAAAATGTTGGAAAGGTTTTATAAATGGGTAAGGGGTATTTTTTGGACGTATTGTGAAATGCTTGATGGAAAATTCCTAGATCACTTTGAAGAATCTGTTGATAGTAATATGGATGCTAAACAGACTTTCTATGATGCCTTAGAAGTAAATGATGAAGCTCTTATTGGACACTGGAGGAAAGGCAATCCATGTTTTAGAGTTGCAGAGAACTTAGCAAGATTAACTCCTGGTATTATATGGAAGACAGAATTTGAAAATGGCAAACCGGAGTATTTAGCTGAAGAATTTTCCAAGGTAAACTCGGAGAATGTGGCTTGGCTTCTCCTTGAAGCTTATAGCAAGGTACTAGATGAGCGAAATACACTAAGGACTGAACTTTTGGGCACAAAGAAAACAGAAACTGATTCTGGAACTTCCAAGTTTCTGGAAATCAAATTCCCAGATGAAAATGGCCTATTTGAAGACTGTTCTAAACTTGGAACCCGTAACTCAGAATTGAAGATGCAGTTATCTTGGAAAGACTTGTGGAAAGTCTTACTGTCTGATGGCATGGACCCCTGCTTCCTGCATGCTAAACCAACAAAGTTTTTGAGAGAGCTGTATGAGCAAAACCTCTGTCAACTTGGACAAAAGAGGACATGGAAAGGAGTGACTGAAGGAGAATCAGCTTTAAGAAGAAAACCATGGAAGCAGAGATCTGGACTTAAGACATCTCCTTGGGCAAACAGAGGAGCCCCACCCATGTGTACAGAGAGGGTGAGTTTGCCCCTGCATTTGAAGAGGGTGGATGTTCCTACCTGATGTTCTGAGAAAGTTTTGATGCCCCATGGTGCAGAGAGGGTGAGTTTTCTCCAGCAGTTGAAGAGTGTGGATGTCCCCATCCGATGTTCTGGGAGAGTTTTGCCACCCCAGGGTGCAGGGAGGGTGGAGCATATTCCTCAAAGATTAGGGCAGTTAAGGTTAAGACCCCATAGGTCTGAGAGGGGTGTACCTGTCCCCCATGGATTAGAGAAGGCCAGGTGGTCAACCCATTGCTCTGAGAGGGTTGAACCTGTATGCCAAAGGTTAGGGAAGGCCAGGTGGTCAACCCGTTGCTCTGAGAGAGTTGAACCTGTATGCCAAAGGTTAGAGGGAATGTTTTCTTCACCTCACTGTACTAGGGAGTCTAGGACTCTAACTCAGAGATTGGGTAAGGTGTGGCAATCACCCCATCACTCTTGGAGGGTGAGGTCTGGAGCTTGGTTGACACCCAGATGCTTGATGAGGGTGGAACCAAGAAAATGGTCATTGTGCAAGCCTGTGGAAAGGGTGGGTTCCCTTGTGGCCCCAAGGAGAAGAGACTATCATCTTAAGAATGACTCTCAGACTTTGAAATCGAATGGAGGGTGCCCTGCAGGTTTACTGAACTGTAGAGGATCCATGAGTCATGTTTAACATCCCAATTTCTCATTATGATATTGAAAATGTTTATCCTTTGTCTTTCCATTTGTGTATTGGAAGCAGTTAAATGGTTTTGTAAGTTTCAGAGGTCTACAGCAGATGGAATTTTGCCTGAAGAAAAACTGTATTTCTTTAAAATGCTTATGATATGATTTTGTACTTGAATTGTTACTGATTTAAGTTTTTTTGAGAATTGTAACATATTTTTGGAATTCAGAGGGTGGAATGTAACCTTTGGGGAATTTGATGCAATTATGAATTCCAAAAATATAATTGGAACATGCTTGTAATCTGATCTGTTAATTAGGGCATGATTAAGTTATGATTAGGGTTTTGATTGGGCCACGTCAGAAGGGTGTTGAGCCCCACCCCTTGGTGGGTGGGGAATTGAATATAAAAGGCAAGGCAAAGGACAGAAGAAGCAGTCTTTGAGAGGCAGCTTTGATGTTGGAAAGAAAGCCTCAGGAGAAGAGAAGCAAGCCCTTTGTCTGATCGCCTACAGCTGACCTTGTGGAGGAAACAGGAGCTAAGCCCAGAGAGAAACTCAGTCCCGGGAAGAGAGGAACCCAAGAACCCTGAACCCTGGGCAAATGTCGGCAGCTGTCTTGCTTCAACACGTGACATTGGACTTTGGTGAGGGAAAAAACTTTTGCTTTATGGCCTGGTACCTGTGGACTTCTACCCCAAATAAATATTCTTTATAAAGACCAACTCATTTTTTATATTTCACATTAGCACTCCTTTGGCTGACTAATACAAATGGTGACATTTTACTTTCCATGTATATGGATTTTCCCTGTTTGGCTTTTAGCATGTTTTATCATATTATACTTTGACTACAGGGAAACAAACATAGTGGAAGATATGGACAATTTCACTATCTTCACTGAATTCCTTCTCATGGATATCTCAACTGCACAGGAGCTTCAAGTTTTGCAAGGTCTGATGTTTTTAGTGTTTTATCTAGGTGCCCTGACAGGGAATATTTTAACTTTTACTGCCATTGTAGTCAATCCACATCTACACTCCCCAATGGACTTCTTTATTGACAATTTATCTTTCATTGATCTTTGCTGCATCTCAGTTGCTCTTCCCAACATGATTGTGAATACTCTGTCAGGGAATAAATCTATTTCTCTCTTAGCATGTACCTTTCAGATTTATGTTTCTCTTGTTTGTAGCCACAGAGTTGGCCTTCCTTATGGTGATGTCCTATGATTGCTATATTGCCATTTGCCACCGTCTGCACTATGCGCTCACGTCACCCCACGTCTGTGCACACAGACAGCAGGTGGCTCGTGGACAGCTGGGTTGGTCTATTCTGCTATCCACACAAGCAATATGTTCAGGCTTCCCTTCACAACGTCTAATGTGATCCATAAATATTTCTGTGATGTGCCTCAAATTTTGAGGATCTCCTCTTCAAATCTTTGGTTTTCTGAATTTATGGCTTTACCTATAAGCACTTGTATTATCTAGTATATTCTGCCTTTTTGCTTAAGTCCTATATTGATATATTTTCAATGGTGCTTAAGAGGCATTCTGTGGAAGCCTGTAGCAAAGCCCTATCCACCGGTACCCCACAGTTGGCAATTCTTATTTTGTTTGTAATTTCTTTGTTGATTGCTGTCTTTGGTTCCACAGCAAATGAACCATATCTTGGTAATCTTCTCATGACCATGTTCTACTCTATGGTGGCTTCATTCATAAATCCAATCATCTATAGCCTGTGGAACAGAGAGATTAACACTGCTCTATGCAGAATGTTTCACAGGTATTTTGAGTTCCCAAAAAGTTTTTTTTTTAATTAAACATTACTGAAAAATATTGGAATGAAATATAATTTTTATTTAATATATATTTTTAAAACTGAATTTCTTTCTGTTACATATCATATTTTCCTTACTGCATATTCTTTTGTGATTTTTTTCATATGTGATAGTGATTTACACATTTCTTTATCCTACTTTTTCAAATCTCTTCTTATGTTTAATTCATGTATTCTTCTGCAAAATAATTTTTTCACATTGTTAAAATGTCTTGAATAATCTTCCTGATATTTTAGAGCTAAGAACAAGTAAAGATGTCATACAGAGATGCACATGGATGGGTACTTTAGCAGGTACCTATGCACTTGAGACAATTTCAAGGTACTGGATACTGCCACCCTGGAAAAGAATATTGAATGTTTTAAATTAGAGAATAGAGTTCAAATTATGCTTCTGTATTTGTCTTTAAATAACCATCTGCACCATGTAATAAAATGTTTAGAATTTAGATACAATTGCAGAATAAATACAAAATAATGTTTTGCTACTGACATCCATGCTAAATCTGTTTCTATCATTTAAAAGTGGACTAGATAAACCTGGCCATTAACACATATTACCTTTAGATATTCTGCTTTTTCCATGTGATCTGGTTGTGAAAACGTGTGCCATCCTCATTTCATTCAAGCTTTCTGCATGATGAAAATCAAGTATTTTTAGAAGGGAGTGTATGTTAGGATCATTCTTAGCACAACCTGTCTCCTTTGCATGGTACCCACAAACACTTTCTGTGCTCAGGACCAGAGAGTCTGCCTGGCCTGATAAAATCCATCCCCTAGTAGATTAGGAAACTAACAGTACCTTCCTTCCCATATTTCCTGAAGCATGTTCAACCATTCACTAAAGACAGATTCTAGTAGGCATGTTTTATGACACCTAGCTCAATCCTGATTATTTATCTGCCCTGGGTGAGGAGGGAACAGGTTTCTGCACTAGAATACGCAAATACATTGAGGGGTGTTATATGTAAAATATATCCTGCATGGATCATAGGTTGAAGACTGTTGGCTATGGGGAATCAAGGCCCACTTGTGAAGCTGAACTTGCTCTATTTTCTGTGTTATTAAAATGTTGTTCCTTCCAGTGCTCTGTGATACATGCTTCAGTTGGAGAACCTGACACCTATAATGGAATGAGTTGACTTCTTTCAGTGTCTCTTATTCTGACCAACTGATTGTAGTAGTTGCCTGGATCACCAAAACAAACTCATATTGGCATGGTGGAGGTGAAATGAATCATCAGTTTGGTCTTCCCTGGGTAGTTCTGGCTGACTGAGGAGCTAGGCTACCTCAGGCCAAATGAGGACAAATGGGATATAAGCAGTCTCCCTGTTAACAGGGATGATACAATGAGGTAGATAAGAGCAGAGCTGTAGGAAGTGGTCTGTTGGAAGAATAAGTAAACTATATCCTGGCTTCTGTCTCCACAATTTGCTGACCCCCATGTTTGCAAACAACTCCAGAGAAGAGTCTGAGCTCCTCAAAAGGAAACTGCTTTGTCAGGGTGGTTGTAGCCCTTGGATTAGGTGGTTTCACTAAACACTTAACCACCAATAGTATTGCTAAATACCAAACTGTTAAAATATGGTCTTTTTCAGAGAGCAAAATACAGATAGAAACAGAAGCCAAGGGCAGATTACTCAGTTTGGTTGGTAAATATGTTTGTAGAGGGTGCATTGCAGACTCAGATATCTAGAGCTTAGAAATATGGACTGGGGAAGTTAACTACTTATCCTCTCTACAAAGTATTTCCCCTGCATCAAGTAGGAGAAATAATAGACACATACATAGGCCAATCCATGCCAATTTTGTTCTAGCTTGCTGGGAGCATGAAAGTGGAGAATTGTATTCTCAACTGTGACAGACTTGCTCAAAAGTAAATCCAGATGGAAAATGGTTCATGAGACTGTAACCTCCCAGATGGTAAAGTCAATAGAAACTTGGCTCTCTGATCCAGCCATGGGGCTACATGTGGAAGAGAAGATCTTGTTTGGAACAGCATTGGGGAAGTTCATGAAATAGGGCCCTCCCAAATTGAAGACCCTACTGACTTTTCTGTTCTTCCCTGGGACAACAGTGGGAGAAGCAATAAGAAAGGTCCACCATAACACCCCACTTTGGGGTGGAAACAACACGGAGGTGTCAGCCATCTTCATTGCAGCAGGTCCAGAGTACTGGGACCTTGGAGCCCAGTAATGGGAAACTTCCCCTTACAAAGGGCCATAAAAGGAACACAAATAGTAACCAGGGAAAGACAAATGAGGGTGCGGGCCCACAAGCTGGGTTATTAAAGCAAGGCATAAATGGAGAAAAATTTAATGGAATCCCTAAGGAAGAATTTGACAAACACTGTTGGGCAAAAGGTGGTGCCTCTTATCTGATGTTTAAGACCCTACTACTGCCATAACAGAGAAAGAGGAGGAGGCCTACAGGGCTGAAAAGACTTAGAATCCAGATTCACCAGCCTCTGAGTCCCTAAACACAGTCACAAGGGGAGGAAAATGACACTTAATAAAACCTCCCTGCACTCTGACCAGGACAGTGAGGAAGAGAATTACAGCTGGGAGTGTCATGTGTTAGATAGGGACTAAGGTTCCTTATCCCATCCTATTCCCTTTAAAAAGTGATTAAGGGTGCGGCCAAGGTCTCTGGTCATTATTTTGCTTGTTCAGGACATTACTTTGTTTTTCAAGACTGGATAAAGGAGGGATCATTGGGAAACACATTGTCAGAGCTTAGCAGTCATGTCTGGCCCAATAAAAGGACTCAGAATCCTACTGCCTGTTACACTTGGCCCCTGCAGCACCTCCTATTATTGTTGTAGCTATAGTGATCCCAGATGACATAGGGGATGTCACTGTGAAACTAGCTAATGCCTTCTTCCTCATCCCTCTATATATTAGGACCAAGATCAATTTACATTCTGGTGGAATATCACTCAGTATACATTTACTGTGCTCCTGCAGGGATATCCTTTTTATTTACTGAACATTTTTTTACTTTTTTACTGAGGTTTATCATTCATACATGAATATCCATAAACAATGTGTGTAGTATGAGTTGTGAACTTACAAAAGAAGCATGCATAATATCATACAGGGCTCCCATACATTTCCCCACCATCAAAACCTTGCCTTGTTGTGAAACAATTGTTACATACTATGAAAGAGTATCATCAAAACATGACTACTAACCATAGCCAATATCTTACATTTGGTGTATTTTCCCCCCAACCTATCCAGTTAGTGACACCCTGTTATTAGTATTATATACTTACAGTTCATGAGAGAATGTTCTCATATTTTCTGTTAACCACAGACCATCTTCCACCACAGGATTCATTGTGTTATACAGTCCCATGCTTTGTACAATCCATTCATTCATACATGAACATACAGAAACAATAAATGTATAGTAAAATTTGTGAATTTACAAAACAAATAGACATATCATCTTACAAGGCTCCTATATATCTCCGCAGCATGAACACCTTGCATTGTTGTAAAACATTTGTTACAAACTATGCAAAAGCATTATCAAAGTATTGCTAATAACTATAGTCCATATCTTACATTTAGTTTATTTTATAACCAACCCACCCAATTACTAATGCCTTATATTATTATTATATGTTTGTAATGATTCAGGAGAAAATGTATTCATATTTGAAATTGGGATGCATAGGACACCATGGATGAACCAAAAGGATATTAGGTTGAGTGAAATAATCCAGACAAAAAAAGACAAGTATTATGACTTCAGTAATGTGAACTAAATATGATGAGTAAACTGTGGAGGTAAACTCTAGAGTATAAGTTACTAGGAAATAAAATGTGGGCTGAGAATGGGACCTTATTAATAAGGTTCATTTTTAAAGTGTGGAAATGAATATAGTTGAGAGTAATATATTATAATGATTATGATTAACACTGCTGATTTTTAAATGTGATTGTGGCTGAAAGGAGTAGTCTGTGGACATAAATGTCAACTGAAAGGAAACTAGAGTATAATCTATTGTTATGGTTATGATTATGGTTATGGATGAAGATTTTGGTTAATATAACAAATATAAGAATGCAGTGATATTTAATTCCCCTGCAACTGGTCACCAGTGGGTAGGGCTGGACAATCCATTACCCAAAAAGAATTTGTCACCCCATACATGATAACATCCTCATTGAAGGGCCCACAAAAAACAAAATGAGTGAGCAGAGGCTACAAAAGTCACAAATATTATAACATATATATTATATTATAATTATATTATATTATGTATAATATAGTATAAACTATAGTTTGGACAATCAAACCTGAGAAGGTACAGGTGATTGCCCAAAAGTTACAATTTATACTGAACCACTTGGGCTGATAGTCAGAAGAGCACACCAAAGACAAATATAAGTTAATGTCCCTGGTAGCCCCCACTACCAAGAGACACCTGATAGGCCTGTTGGTCACTACAGGCAACATTTGCCACATTGGGGCATTCTTCAGGTCCCCTTGAGTTAAGTTTACCCACAAGGAAACCACTTGTAAATGGGGTCCACATCAACAGCAGGTTCTAGAGTCCATGCAACATGCAGTCACAAAACTCTGCCACTAGTGACAAAAGAATCCTCCAGTCCTATAAAACTACAGGTCTCAGAAACTCCTAACCATGCATACTTGAGCCTGTGGCAACACAAAACTGCCATAAAGTTGTTCCTGCACCTTGGGTTTTGGACACAAAGATTAATCACAGCAGTCAATAGGTAAACACTTTTCAAATGATGGTTTTTAGCATGTTATTGGTCCTTAGAAGAGAACAAGCATGTAAATGCTTTTGTGCCATATGTAACTCTAATACCTAAACTGCCCATCTTCATGTGGGTAATCAATAAACCTACTAATAAAGTAGGAGAGGCTCCACAAAGCTTCATCATTCAAAATTGTATATCTAGTACAGAACCTGACCAGGGACTCAGGGAGTTTGTGGACTCCATCAACAAATAGATGTTAAAACAGAGGGAGCTAAATGGTCTGCAGGGTCTGCTCCTGCCTCTCCATTGGCTAAGTGGGACCCCATATTTTGAAAATGTTCCTGCTGATAGTATGACTTGGCTCACAGGTAAATCTACAGAGTTCAATGCTATTAGAATCCCTAGCTGATGTGGTCATCCATTCCAAGAATGGCCACCTAGTAACTGAGGTTAAATGAGAAGCTTCTGTTCAATGAGCTAAACTCCTTTCATTGGTGATAGCTATGTAGGTTACCCCAACTACAACTTCCTTTTGCATATTTACAAACCCATGGGCTATTACAAATGGCCTAACCATATGCACTGACAAATGTCAAATCAATGATTAATCTATTTAGAGGCTCCTTCATATGACGACAGGGACTATGGCAGCAGCTTATGAATTGGAAAAGAGATCAATTAGTTACCCTTGTTGATGTCTATGGAAAATGGCCATTTAAAGCAGAAAGAAAATGAAATTCTTGTGCTAAGTATGCACCCCACAAGTTTCCATAATTTCCTGCCAGATCACCAACAAACAGGACACAGCAGCCCACCTCATATGGAGGTGTGAACCAAACCACAAAAATTCCCTCTAAAGAAAGTGAAAGCCAAAGATGCAGCACATCTGTACAACTCCTGTCAATGAGTCCAGGTCATTGGGACACATCAGCTGGAGCTTAGACACCGCACATGTGTAGCATTCTGAACACACAAAACCACTGTTCTCTAGTTATAGTTTCTGATCGGGTCTCTGTGATGTAAACTCATACTCCAGATATGGGATGATAATTCCCATGCACCCTGTGGATGCCATGACCACCTTTGCACCCTTATAGAAACACCTGTACCATGTGTTCTAATACATGACCAAATTCCAGTCTAATCGAGATACCTCTTTACAGCACAAGGGACCTAAAAATGGTCACACTACCATGGTATATGATAAACTTTCCAAGCTCCTTATCACCCCCAAAGTAAGAGGGAGATAATACATTAAAACAGAATTGTAAGATTGAAGAATGAACAAACGTAAGGGCGGAATGTAACTACAGACTGTAATAGACTTATTCTTATTCTAGTAATGGAAGAAGTTGTAACATTGATATGAAGACAGTGGTCACAAAAGGTTCTGAGGAGTCAGAGATGGAAGAATAGGTAACATGGGGCATTTTGGGGTCATTGGAATTGTACTGCATGATATTGCAATGACAGATACAGGTCATTTACATTTTGACAAAACCTATAAAAGTGTGTGGTGCAAAGTGTTAACCATAAGGTAAACTATAGACCATGGTTAGTAGCAATGCTTCAATATATCAATTGTAACAGATGTACACACTAATGAATGATATTGTTAATGGGGGAAATTGTGGAGGGAGGAGGGGGTGGGGTATATGGGAATACCTTATATTTTTGATGTAACACTTATGTAATCTAAAGCTTCTTTTTTAAAAAAAGGGAAAAAGAGAAAAAAAGGACTCAAGGAACAGGTATGCAAATGCCGTCAAAAACTTAACATACTGGTTGGTACTCTATGTAACTAAAATTATTTACACAATAAACTCTGTACTGTAGGAATAGGAAAACAGGACCCTGAAGTATATGTTGAAAAATACTTACCTTAGAGGGGTGGAACACCAGGCAATTGTCTGATTAAGCTATGGCTGAGGATTTCTAATCTGAGTATACACTACTGCTCTTTTTTCATTTTTCCCACTGAAGCACACATCCTGTGGTTATTTTGTAGTCTTGGATATAGTAGTATTACCACATGGCCACCCTGATTCCAAACTTAGGTATATGCTACTCTCAGGTGTCTCCCTTTTGTGGGACTCCAAGTAGGAAGAGTGACAAAACAATGAAGCACCAGGTTTCCCTTGGTGACTCCTTTGATCCTTAACCATTAGTTACAGGTGGGCAACATTTACAAACTGTCAAATTTGTTCAAGGTGTGACTTATCTCCTTGGTCTGGAAGAGGAGAGCCAAAAAGACTTGGTTAAATGACAGTACAATGTGTTCCCACAAAAACTGTGGTCTCATGATTTGGATAATCTGGTGTCCATACCTGGAAATCCTCACCTCAGCTTGGTAGGCAAGAGCATCTTCTCCCCTGGAAGTTAACAGTAGGTGAGTCAGGAACGTTGTCACTTTCTCTCCCCAGGCTATCTCACAGTGATGGAAAACCAGGTCACTACTGGACCCCAATGCTATAGCTTTTACAAAAGCTGCAAACCAGACCAACTTCTTCCTCTGTCAGCACTGAAATCGAGATAATGTCCATCCTTCACATAATTCCAGCCAACCTTTCAATACGGTGGTCTACATGGTTACCCTTAGGCATTTTGAGGTAATATGGGCTAGGGAATATTTGGGGTAGCTGGTTCCCATCCCTCCTCCATGCAGGCCTAATTTGTCTTAGCTTGCTAATACTGTATCAAATGCTTTTCAAAAGCAGCTGTACCAACTTATGCATACACATGGAACATTACCACATATCCTGTGCTCCACATCCTCAATGAAAAATGGTTAAACAAGATATATATTTTTCAATTTAATTTTAATTGGCTTATGATTTCAAATTTGGTGCCCTTATGTTACTTCTAGAGAAAGAAATTCTTTATTTAATGCAATGAAATTCACAAATATATATCCATTGTGTGTATTTTTAGTCTTTTCCTCTGCTACTGTTTCCTCCACCACTTCATCATCTCTTCCTCCTGCTACTCAGTCAACTCCTCCTTTTAAAAGATTTCTTCAAACATCTGAAGATATGTACAAAATTACTTTAAATTTGTTTTCCTCATGTTTTTATTTCATCCATTAAGATTTGGCTTCATGAAGGCTGGGGGTAGAAATGTTATTACCATTGCAGTTCCTTGTTGTTTCTGTCATTTGTTGACATATTTTGTTCTATGTTTTTCTTATCATAATTTGCCCTTATGCAACAAGGTTTTCATATAATATTTATATAAAGATTGGTTATCTGTTAAGGAAATCTTTTTAAATATTTATTCCTTGTATTAATTTACCACAGGGCTGCCGATGGATGCCAAGATCACCAGTAAATGACTTTGGTGAAAAAACATTTCTGATAGTGCCTTGATTTGGACATTTATAGGTCTCTGAAATGTAAGTTTACCCCAGATAAACTGGGGAGAAGGCTGGAGGAAGGAAGAGAACTCTTGGGATTTGTAAGTCTTTGGTTAAAACTACAATGGTAGGAATGTTCTTTTGGAAATATGGCAAGGAAGGCTTACTGGGGCAGGGCATGGAGGATGGAAGATATGTGGGAAAGGGCACATCTGGAGCATGCTTATATGGAATATGAAAGTGTTCTTGTCATAGTGTGTTATCTCATTATGAGGAGATTCATACAATAAGCAAAAAGTACTAAACTCCTATCCTGGAGCGTTCTATTATATCTTCAATTAGAGTCACAAAAATCTTTGGAGAACATAGGCAGTGCATAATAAAAGAAAACAGACCAATATGTCAAGTCCTCAATATTATTGCATTTAACTATGAACCTTATTTTTCAAAAATTGAAACATAGGTTCTGTGGGGATGGGGAGAGAAGAATATAATACATAGAACATAGGATATTTTAAGACATGGGAATTGTTCTGCATGATATTGCAATGGCAGATACAGGCCATTTTAAGTTTTGTCAAAATGTATAAAATGTACAGTGCAAAATGTAAACCATAATGTAAACCATTGACCATCATTAGTATCAGTGCTTTAATACTTGTATGTCAATTTTAACAAATGATGTTGTTAATAGGGGAGAGTGGGAGAGGGAGAGTGGATTGGGTATACGGTAATCCTCTATATTTTCTATGTGACTTTTCTGTAAACTAAAACTTCTTTAAAAATAAAGTGAGAAAAATAAGACACTGTAGGAACATACAGAAGAAATCATCACTGTACATGAAAGATAACATATTGCAATAATGAAAGACACAATGAATTATTTTATTTTTATTTTTGTATTTTACTTAATATTATTATATTTATCTATTGATATTTTAGCTTTGCTTTGGGAAATGTTTTGGATTGCAGAAAGGTCACAACTGTGGAAGCGAAGGATCACTGGTGTGGGGTGTCAGTGATTGCTGGATGTCGTGCACATGGGGCATGCCTCCATGGTATATGTATATGTCAGTTGGCCATGGGGTGTTCTCTTGATGGGTGGATACACACACAATAATGAAAGGATATTATATCTCTGTCCTAGGAAGTCCTGTCACATCCTCTAATAGAGTGACAAGAAACCCCCAAGTACAAGAAGAATGCCTACTGAAAGAAGACAGACCAATATACCAGGCCCCTGATATTGATGTTGTACTTATGAAACATGTTCTTATGAATATAAAACTTACCCTTGAATTATATATTACCTAAGAGTTTCCTCCTGAAAGCCTCCTTATTGTTCAAATGAGGCCTCTCTCTAAGCCAAACTCAGCATATAAATGCATACATTCCTGCCAGTGTGAGGCATAACTCCTGGGGTTGAGTCTCCCTGGAAAGAAGGGATTGCAACCAATCACCAACTAGTGAGGCATTTGGAAAAAGACCTTGAACAAAAGGGGGAAATAATAAGTACAAATGAGTTTTTATGGCTAAGAGATTTCAAAGTAATTTGGGAGTTCATTCTAGAGGTTACATGTATATTAGTCTCAGAGGGGTCTCATTGACTGCCACAGTAAACAATGCCTCAAGCAAGGGGGCACCTGAGGGCTTTAGAGACATCTAGACACTATAGGCAGGGCATACAATCTCAGGAATTCAGCACCCTGTCAGTGTGTTTTACCTTGGAACATATGCTCCCCAATTAAATGGAGTTAGACTCATTTATAACTTCCCTACACATGGCTCTTCTGCCTCTTTTTTGAGCTTATATTTAGCCTTATACTCATTAACTATATTTCCCAGAGACTTAAATCTTTGGGCTGTTCATATGCATTTTGAGCCCTGAATCTCAGCAGAGTTGCAACACCTGCGTTTCAGTTCATTGGACTCACCCAGGACAACAAACAAAAGAAAAAGGATGGACAACATCCATCCCAAATAACAGAGAATAGCTACAATGACAAGCAAGACATTTACATTCATCTGTGCCATGAGTTCTAAGCCCCTCTCAATCTGACTCAGAGTGGGCATCACCATACCAAAACCCTGAAGATTGAGGAATGAACAAACATAAAGGGGAATACAACTAAGGACTAATGTAGACATTATTATTCTAGCAATGGGAGAACTTTTATGATATAAAGGCAGTGGCAACCAGAGGTTCTGAAAGGAAGGAGCAGGAAGAATATGTTCAACATGGGGCATTTTTGGAAAATTGGATTTGTGCTGCATGTCATAGCAATGATGGATACAGGCCATTACACATTCTGTCAAAACATAAAATTGTGCAGTGCAAAGTGTACATTATAATGTAAACTGTAGACCATGGTTAGTAGCAACGCTTCAATATGTGTTCATCAATTTTAACAAGGATACCATCTTAATGAAAGATATTGTTAGTGGGGAAAAGTGGGAGATGGGGAGAGACTGAGGTATATGAGAATCCCCCTATATTTTCAATGCAACATTTAAGTAATCTAAAGATTCATTCAAAATAAAATTTAAAAAAATTTGATGATCAAACTACATATCTAGAGGAAGTAGTCAAAGAACAGCAAACTAATCCAAAACTAAGCCATAGGAAGAAATAGTAAAGATCAGAGGAGTAATAAAAGAAATTGAGGACAAAAAGCCAATAGAGAGAATTGACAAAACCAAAATTTGGTTCTTTGAGAAGATCAACAAAATTGACAAACCCCTAGCTAGACAATAAAAGTGAAAAAGAGAGAAAACACAAATAAATAACAGCAGAAATGAGAGGAGGTACATTACCATTGTCCCTGCAGAAATAAGAGAAGCCATAAGAGGATATTATGAAGAACCATATTCCAAAAAAAAACTGGGCAATGTAGATGAGGTGGACAAATTCCTAAAAACACATGAACCACCTAGACTGACCTCAGAAGAAATAGAAGATCTCAGCTAACCAATCACAAGTGTAGAGATTGAAGCAGTCATCAAAACTTCCCAAAGATGAAAAGCCTGGGACCAGACAGCTTCACAGGTGAATTCTACCAAACATTCAAGGACGACCTAATACCAATCTTGCTCAAGCTCTTCCAAAAAACTGAACAGGAAAGAATGCTACCAAATTCATTTGATGAAGCCAACATCACCCTATGTAGCAGTTTGATATTGGTTATGAATTCCAAAAGTAGATATTGGATTGTGTTTGTGTACTGTTTTTTGGTGTGTTTTTTTTCTGGGCATATTAGATTATATTGGATTCAGAGGTTTCACTTTTAATTCATTAAATAATGATTAAGGCTTTGATTGGGCCACATCAGCATGAAATTGAGCCCCCACCCCCTTGGTGGGTGGGGACTCACAAAAAAAAAAAAAAAAAACGCTGCAGAGAAGGGAGTTTGGAGTTTTGATCCTGGAGCCTGGGAACTAAACACATAGAGAAGCAGATACATGAGGAAGCAGAGACCACGGGAAGAGAGATGAGCTGTTTGCCTGGTAGCCTACAACTGGCTTAGTGGAGAGAGCAGAAGAGCTGAGCACAGAGACATGTGAGCTCCACAAACAGAGGAACCCAAGAAGTCTGAGTCCTTGAAGACATTGGCAGCCATCTTACTCCAACACATGGCAATATACTTTGGTGAGGGAAGGAACTTATGCATTATGGCCTGGTATCTGTAGGCTTCTACCCCAAATAAATACCCTTTATAAAAGCAAACAGATTTCTGGTATTTTGCATTATCACCCCTTTGGCTGTCTAATACAACTTAACACCAAAACAAGTAAAGATAGTACAAAAAAAAAAAATCACAGACCAATACCGTAATGAACATTGATGAAAAAATCCTCAAGAGAATAATTGCAAACAGAATTCAAAAGCAAATTAAAATAATTATACACCATGATCAAATGGATTTTATCCCAGGTTTACAAGGGTGGTTCAATACAAGAAAACCAAATAGTTTAGTAAACCACATTGATAAATTTAAGAAGAAAAATTTCATGATCCTCTCAATTGATGCAGAAAGAGTATTTGACAAAATAAGCACCTTTTCTTGAAAAAAAATTCCAAAAGATAGGAATACAAGGAACCATTCTCAATATGGTGAAATGCATATATGAAAAACTTGCAGCTAGCATTGTACTTGATGGTGAATGACTAAAAGTTTTCTTGCTGATATTAGGAAAAATTCAAGAAAGTTCACTGACACCATAATTATTCAATATCATGATAGAAGTTCTAGCTAAAGCATAGGCTAGCCAAAGAAATAAAAGTCTACCTAAATAGTAAAGAAAGAAGTAAAAGTTTCACTATTCAGTGATGAAGATTTAGGGCCCAGCTGACATATGAACAATGTAAAGATTTAAGTCTCTTGGATGTACACTTACCAAATCTAGTACTAATTATAGGTTCAAATAGAATGGACAGTAGAGCCATGTGAAGGGAAACTACAACTGAGTCCAACCTTGTCACACTGGAGAGCATAAATTCCAAAATAGGGCTCACTTATACGGCACCAAATTCCTGAGTTATCTGCCCTGACTATAGTGTCTGGATGTCTCCAGGGCCCTCATAAGCCCTGCTATTTTGGGTAGCATCTACTTTGGCTGTCATTGAGATCCTGCTGAAAGGCTCCCAGAACCTCCAGTGGCCACAGCCTTCACATCAATGATATAATTTCTTCCATTGGTAGAATAACAATAAGTCAATAGTAGAAAACCAATAAGTCTACTTTAGTCCATAGTTCATTACCCAATACTAAGGATTCTGGGATGATGATGCCCACTCCACCTCTAATTGAGAGGTGGCTTTGATCTCACATGGCTGATGGATGGGGATCCTTGCTTGAAGTTGTAGACTCTCTTGTTTCCTTGGTTTCTTGATGGTTGTACATTATCTCCTCCCTGTTAGTTTTCCTGGGTGAGATTGAATTAGTCATCAACAACTTCCTAACTAAGAAAATCCCAGGAACAGATGGCTTCAAAGGTGAATTTTACCAATCATTATGGAAAGAATTAACACCAATCCAGCTTAAACTCTTCCAAAAAATAGAAGTGAAGAGAACATTACCTATCTCATCCTATTGCACCAACAACACCCTAATACCAAAGCCATATAAAGATTTCACAATAAAAGAAAACTACAGTCTGATCTCTCTAATGAATTTGGATGCTAAAATCTTCAACAAAATATGTGCTAATCATATCCAATAAAACAGCAAATGAATTATACACATTGATCAAGTTGGTTTCATCCCTGGTATGCAAGGATGTTTCAAAATGAGAAAATAAATTAATATAAATACACCACATTAAGAGATCAAAAGGGGGGTGGAAATCACATCTATTGAAGCAGAAAAAGCATTTGAGAAAACCCAGCATAATTTCTTGCTAAAAAGCACTTCAAAACACAGGATTAGAAGGAAAATTTCTCAACATTATAAAGGGCATATACGAAAAGCACACAGGCAACTTCATATTCATTGGTGAAATGTTAAAGGCTTTCCCTCTAAGATCTGGAACAAGACAAGGATGCCCGCTTTCTTCACTGTTATTTAACATTATATTAGTAGTACTTGCTGGAGTGCTTTGGCAAGGAAAAGTAATAAAATGCTTCCTAATTGGAAAGGGAGAAGTCAAAATCTCACTCTTCATAGATAACAAGATCCAAAACATTAAAGCTCTGATGATTCTAAAACAAAGTTTCTAGAGCTGATAAACAAGTTCAATGAAGTGGCAGAATATAAGATCAACAAGTAAAAATCAGTAATATTTCTGTACACCAACAATCTGAGGAAGAAATTAAAAAAATTTCCACTTACAATAGCAATAAAAAGAATCATCTAGAAATAAATTTAACTAAAGATATAAAGGATTTGTATACAGAAAATTACACAGCATTGTTAAAGGAAATCAAAGAAGACTTAAATAAATGGAAAAATATTCTATGTTCATGAATAGGTAGACTAAACATCGTTAAGATGTCTATCCTACCCAAAATGAAAAAAAGTAAGACACTGGAGAAGAAATGGGAAAAAATGTCTCTGTACATAAAGGACAACAGATATTAGAGTGATGAAAGGCAAAACATCAAAAAAAAAACCTTAATAATTTTCATTTTAATACCCCCAATTATTTTACTTTTAGTTTTACTTTTTCAAAATTACTATGTATTTTATCTCTTATGTTTAAAATTATTATTATTTCATTTTCTTATTAATCTAATTTGACAATATACTTGACTTCATTTTTGAAGACTGTGACAGAGGAGGATCAATGGTGTGGGGTGTCAGTGATGGGGATACATGGGAGGAAGTTCACCTAGGCATAAATATAAGGTATTTAAAATGTTCAAATGTTCATGGGGCATTCCAACAGTGAATTCAAACAACAAACAAAAGATTATTGAACCCCTATCCTGGGGAGCTCTGCCACATTCTCTAATTGAACAGCAACAATCCACCAAATAGAGGTGCAATGACTAGTGAAGGATGGTCCATGATGGGCCCTTGATATTGACAACTATGCTTATAAACCTTTTGCTTTTGAATTTGCAACTTTGCCTAGTGTTGTAGGGTGCCTAAGAGTTACCTCCTGAAAGCTTCCTTGTTGCTCAAATGTGGCTTCTCTCTAAGCCAAACTCAGCATAAAGATGCATTACCTTCTCCTCAGCGTGGGACATGATTACTGGGGATGGGCCTCCCTGGCACCAAGGGATACAACTGGAAAAAACATGTTGAATAAAAGGGGGATAAGGTAAAGAAAATGAGTTTATATGGCTAAGAGACTTCAAAGTGACTCAGGAGGTTATCAGAGAAGTAATGGTTATGCATATCTCAGCAGAATCTCATAGAATGCCAAAGTAGAGACTGCACCAAACAATGGGGCTCCTGAGGGCTCCAGCAACACCCAGGTCCTATGGTCATGGCAGATAGCACTAGAGCTTGGTGCATTGCTTTGGAGAATGTGCTCCTGACGGTGAAAAGAGTTGGACTCAGTTGTGACTTCTCTACACATGCCTCTGCTGTCCCTTTTATTTGAAACTATAGTTGGTTCTGGAGATGGTAGGTATACGGCCAAGAGACCTGAATCTCTGGGATGTCCATGTACCAGCTGGGCCCTGAGCCTCAGTGGAATTGCAACACCACTTGCACTGAACTCTCCAGTTCATTGGACTCACCCAGGACAACTAACAAGGAGGTGAGGATGGACAATCACCACACCAAGGAACTGAGAGAATCTACAACTGCAAGCAACAGAGCTATATTCATCAGCCATATCAGATTGAAGTCCTCTCTCAATTTGATGTGTAGTGGGGTTCACTATCCAAGAATCCTCAGGATTTCGGAATAAAATATGGTCTAGAGTAGATTTACTGGCACTCTGCCATAGACTTATTGTGACTCTAGCAATGGAAGAAATTATATCAGTGATGTGGAGACAGTCACCACTGGAGGTGCTGAAGTCAGGGAGATGAAAAAGAGGTGTAATATGGGTACATTTTCAGGACTTGGAATTGATCTGCATGACATTGCAATGACAGATACAGGGCATTATATATCCTGCCATAACCTATAGAATTGAGTGGAAGAGAGTGTAAACTACAATGTAAACTATAATCCATGCTTAGTGGCAATGCTCCAAAATGTGTTCATCAATTGCAATGAATGTACCACACTAATGAAAGAAGTTTATAATGTGGGGAGAAGTGGGAGGTGTGTGTAGTAAGGCATATGGGAATCCCTTATATTTATATGTAATAGTTCATGTAATCTAAGTAACTTTTAAAAATAAATACAAAATACATTTTTAAAAAAGAAGTCTATCTTACCAAATTGATTTACAAGCTTAATGCAATTCCAATAAAAATTACAAAAGCATTTTTTACTAAATTGGAAAAGCTATCTCTAAAACTTATTTGAAATGGCAAGGGTCCCGGGATAGCCAAAAACATACTAAAAAAGAAAAAAAAAATTGAAGGAATCATACTAACTGACTTTAAAGAATACTACAACTCTACAGTGGTCAAAACAGCCTGGTATTGGCACAAAGATAGACATACTAACAAATAGAACAAAACTACAAGTTCTGAAATAGATCCTCACATATATGGTCAACTAATGTATGATAAGGCCACCACACCCACTATACTGAGAAAGAATGGCCTCTTCAACAAATGGTGCTTGCATAACTGGATATCCATATCCAAAAGAATGACATATATAAAATTATTTCAAGATGGAATAAAGATATGAATATAAGAACCAAGATCTAAAATTTCTAAAAGATAATGTAGAGAAGCATCTGTGAGATATAGTAGTAGGATATGGTTTTATAAATTTTACACGCAAAGTGCAAGAAATGACAGAGAAATAGATAAATGGGAACTTTTCAACATTAAATACACTTTTGCACTTCAAAGGATCTTGTTAAAAACGACAAAAAGCAGCCTACTCAATGGTAGAAAATATTTGGTAGTCATTTATCTGATAAGGACCTAATATCCAGCCTATAGAAAGAAATCCTACATCTCAAAAATAAAGATACACAACCCATGCAAAAAATGGCTGAGAGATTTTAATAGACATTTTCCAAAGAAGAAATACAAATGGCTAAAAAGCACATGAAAAGATGCTCAACATCACTCGCCATTAAGGAAATGCATATCAAAACTGCAATGAGATATCAACTTACATCTATTAGACTGGCAGCTATTAAAAAACAGAGAACTACAAATATTGGAGACAATGTTGAGGAGAGGGAACACTCATCCACTGCTGGTGGAATGAAGAATGGTGCAGGCATTTTGGAGGATAGTTTGGTAGTTCCTCAGGAAGCTAACTATACAGTTACCATATGATCTAGCAATTCCATTCTGGGTATATACCCAGAAGAATTGAAAGCAGGAACATGAACAGATACATGCACACAAATGTTCATAATAACATTATTTAATACTTCCAAAATTTGTAAGCAACCCAAGTGTTTATTAACAGATGAATGGATAAGCAAATTGTGATATATGCATACAATGGAATATTACTCAACTTTAAGAAGGTATGCAGTATTAACACATGGGACAACATGTATGAATCTTGAAGACCTTATGTTGAGTGAAGTGAGCCAGTCACTGAAGGATAAATATTACATGACATCACTGATATGACTTAAGCAAATTGAGAAGACTCACAAAGTCTGGAAGATAAGTTAACAGGATACAGAAAGGGAATAAAGTGTAGTGAGCCAATGCTCAATATGAACAAAACCTTTGATAAGGTGGAAAGGGGTGGTTGGGCAGTGAATGGGGGTGATTTTGGCTCAGGGATGTGAGGAGAGGTGGAGGTGCTGGAATGTGATGGGGAGTAGGGTGGGCACATTGAGTTGTACCATCCATGGAACTAGAGAGAGGGCTGGAGGAAAAAACAGGTGAACAATGGAGATTTGTATGTCTGTGGTTAAAAATAAAGTGGTGGGAATGTTCTATTTGCCAATAATGCAGGGGAGGTATACTGGTGAATGGTGTCAGCTATGGGGGATATGTGGGATTGGATGGACCTGGGTCATGTTTCTATGGAATATGAAAATGTTCATATTGTCATAGTTTATTATCTCAGTGAGTGGAGACCCACACAATAAACAAGAAAATATTAAACTCCCATTGAGGGGAGTCCTGGTAAGTTCTCAGTTAGAGGAGAAAGAATCTCTTGAGTATATAGGCAGTGCCTAATAAAAGAAAACAGACCAATATATCAAGCCCTCAATATTCCTGCATGTAACTCTGAACCTTATTTTTCAAATTTAAAACTTAGTTTTTACGATAAGTTCTGAGGTGTGGGGGCAGTAAGAATAGAACAGAATAGAACAGATGAAACATAAGGCCTATTCAGGCCATTGGAATTGTTTTGCATTTTCTTGGTAGTGACTGATACAGGCCTGTATAAATTTTGTCAAAACATGTAAAAGTGTATGGAGCAAAATGTAACTCATAATGTAAACCACTGACCATAATTAGCAGCAATGCTTCAATATTTGTTCATCAATTGTAACAAATGTACCATACTCATATAAGACGTTATCAATAGGGGGAAATGTGAGAAGGGATGCTGGTGGGGTAAAGGGTAATCCCTATATTTTGTTTGTGACATTTCTGTACCCAAAATGTTCTTTGAAAATAAAGGAAAAAAAATTAGACACTGAGGGAATATATAGAAGAAATTGTCACAGTTCATAAAAGACAATATATCTTATGGTGATGAAATACACACAAATTATTTTACATTTATATTTTAAATTTTTTATATTTATTTTTATATTTTGTTTATTATTATTATTATACTTTTATTATTTTATTCATTTTTGGGCTTTGTTTTGGGGAGGTTTTATATAGCTGAACGGTCACAATTGTAGCAGGTTAAGATCATTGTGGTGGGGTGTCAGTGATGGGGGGATGTGTGCAGAGTGTTGTCTCAGTTGGTGGAGACCTACACAATAAGTGAAAGAATATTGAATTCCCATTCTGGAAAGTCCTGCTACATTCTCTAATCGAGTGGCAAGAATCCCCTGAGTACACAGACTTGCCTACCACAAGAAGACAGAACAATAAGCCAGGCCCCTGACATTGATGGTTGTACTTATGAGCCTTGTTACTGTGTCCTGAAACTTAGCTTAGTATTATATATTGCCTAAGAGTAACTTCCTGACAGCCTCTTTATTGCTAAAATGTGTCCCCTTTCTAAGCCAAACTCATTATATAAACTCAATATCTTCCAGCCTACATGGGACATGATTCCTCGGGATGAACTTCACTGGCACTGAGGGATACCAAGCACAGACTAGCAATGTATTTGGAAAAATATCTTGACCAATGGGGGAAATATTAAATACAAATGAGTTTTTATGACTAAGAGATAATTGAGTGGGGAGGTCATAACAGAGGCTACACTTATGCATGCCTCAGGAAGATCTCATTGAATGCCACAGTAAACAGTGCCTCAAGCAGGGGTGCTCCTGTGGACTCTAGAGACATCTAGACACCAAAAATGAGGAAGATCATTTCGGGGATTAGGCACTCTGTTTGGGGACCTTAATTTAGAATATTAGCTCTCCAATGTATCAGAGCTAGACCCATTTATATATAACTTCTCTACACATGGCTCTTCTGCCCCTTTTAATTTGAAACTATAATTAACATTATAATCATTAAATGTATGATAAGAGACTCAAATCTTTGGTCGGTTGATATGCTTGTTGAGCCTGGAATACAGCAGAGTTGACACACCCACTGTTCAGTTCATCAGACTCACCCAGGACAATTAAGAAAAGGATGATGATGGACAACACCCATCCAAAAAAACAGAGAGTGTCTACAACTACAAGGAACACTATACCATCCTCTGCCCCATGGGTTCTAACACCCCCCTCAATCAGAAACAGAGTGAGCATCACCATCTTAAAATCCTTAATATTGTGGAATGAACAAAGAGGAGGGGAATGCAACTATGGAGTAAAGCATACCAACTATTTTTCTCACAATGGAAGAAATTGTAACATTGATAGAAATGCAGTGGTCACCAGAGTTTCTGAGGGGAGGGAGATTAAAAAACAGGTATAACATGGTGCATTTTGGGGACGTTGGCATTGTTCTGAATTAGATTGCCATGATGGCTTCCACCATTATACACTTTGTTAAAACCTATTAAAATGTGCGGTTGAAAGTGTAAACTATAATGCAAACTATTGATTATGGTTAGTAGCAATTCTTCAATATGTGTCATCAATTGTAGCAAATTTACCACAGTAGTCAAAGATGTTGTTAGTTATGAAAAGTGTTGGAGGGGAATGGGGTGGATTATATATGAAAAACCCTACATTTTTGTTGTATCACTTATTAATTTAAGACATTTTTAAAAATAAAGAACATGAAAAAATAAACAATGGTTAATAAGCAAATATTAAGCAACAAGTAGTAAGAATATCTGTAACTATATTGCAAAATTTATGAGGAATAGGTTATGCAAAAATAAGCAGGTAGAATATAGTATACTCAGCTATGTCAAAATATGTTTTTGTGTGGATATGTCACAACTCCATAGTGAAATGACATATAAAGAAAATAGATAAAAACATTTAATAAATTCTCCCTGGAAAGGAAAATTTGTTTAAGTGACAAAAGAGGAAATTTATCTTTCTACATTTTCTGGAAGTTTGAGTAATTTTTTTGATCGTGGAAGAAATCATGTTCTTCTTCGAATTAAAAAAACAACAACAACATTTTAATAAGTATTAAAATCATTGCATATCTCATCAGATTTTTCCAGATTTAACTTCATGAATTTAATTTGTTCCATTTCTTGAGGGAAGAGAATAACAAATGTTCCACTATAATTCAAGGTGTTGGTGTTGGGGTGATATATGGGAATTCTGTATGTTATGCATGGTTGTTTTGTAAGCTCACAACTTCTCCAATATAAAGTTAAAAAAAAGAAAAAGAAAGAAACAATAATTTAAAAAAACCCACAATGAGATACAACTTCAAATCCACTAGGCTGGCTATAATAAAAATAGACAAATTATTAATGAAGACATAGGACTTATAGCTGGAAACCTAATGGGTAGAAAAGTTATCCATGACCTAATTATTAACACTTCAATCCCTCAGTGTACAAGATGACATCATTTTCAAGGAAATGAACTCCTGTTAAGAACTCTTGGCCAATACACTTAATTAATTCTCATTTAATTAGACAATTTGTAACCTCACACAAAATTCAAGACCCATAAAATTATCCTTTCAAACTCTTCTTTCCAGTGGAGAGAAGACTGTTACTCAGCAAAGTTGAAAAGGACTGCAAGAGGCATCCACAGCAATAGAAGGCATAGTCATCCCATTGGACAAATAACCAATCTCTCCAAGGTGTTATTCCTTCTTAGGAAAGGGACCTTTATCAGCCTCATTATCTTTAGGCTCCAGAGCAATTTACTGAATACACCTCTGAAATTAGATAAATTATGTTTTTCTTAGGTAAGCATATTTCCCCAAACCTATAGGCATTCCTCTTTAAGCTTCTCTTTGCTACTACCCTGTTCAGACTAGGTCTCTTGAAATGTCTAAGTAGATAAATTTATTCCACCTGCTTAATTCCATTTTCTTTAAGAAAAATAAAATGATGCTTATTTTATTTTAATTTTGTTGTTAAGATCCATTGCAGTCACAGACCCTATTGAAGGAAAATTTTTTTTCAAGTCAAGATATTTCTGGACAATTAAATCAGAATAAATGAAAATTATGATGCATCTAGAATTCTATTGAGTATTCAAAGTTAGTTAATCTATTATCTGATTAACTTGAAGTTTCTTTTAAAATGTCAATGATCCAGTTATGATCTTGAATATGTAGAAGCTGTATTTAATTGTCATAGGCACTATCATTCTCTCAGAAACACTTTGCAGAATGAATCTACATTAGCCCTCTCCAAAGGTAAATCCAAATACTTCTCCTATAATAGACTAAAGTAGAAAAAGAAATGAGAGCTGAAATTCTTAATATTGTTTCTCCAAATATATCAATAAAACAATTTGTGGGAACCTAAAGCTGAACCAAAATATCATTAACAATAACTAACTTCTCAATTTTAATAAATATTACACCACATTTCACCTATTAGAACAAAAATAGAAGAATCACTCATTTATGGACTGGTGAGGTAATTTTTTTTTCATTTACTGCACAAATTGTGGACTATGATAAATTATTCTACCCTTTCTTAATGGCTAAATAAAATTTACATTGCAGGAATTAAGAATTTATTGTTTGCAACACAGGATTTATTCTTGGGTATGGAGGATGCTTCTCTGATGTTCTTGAGTATGTTTCTCAGAATAACAAAGTTCAATTGGAGGAATAAACAGAAAGAGGAAGATTCTAAGAAGATAACTGAATGATGAAATTATCACTTTTCTTACATGTCTATAGCCAAGAATCAGCATGCCTGAGAAATTTACCAACATGACCCTCATAACAGAATTCTTGCTCATGGGATTCCCTGATGACTGGTTGCTACAGAAACTCTATGCCACACTCTTCTTCCTCATTTACCTGGCAGCACTCATGGGGAATATCCTCACTATCACCCTCACTACCATTGACCAGCATCTCCATGTTCCCATGTATTTCTTCCTGAAAAATTTGTCCTTTATTGATATCAGCTATATCTCTGTCACTGTTCCCAAATCCATCATGAACTTGCTGACAAACAGACATTCTATCTCCTTCCAAGGATGTGCTTCACAGGTTTTTCTTTTTCTTTCTCTTGCTAGCACAGAATATGCCCTTCTTATAGTGATGTCTTATGATTGCTATGCTGCCATCTGCCATCCTCTGCACTATGAGACCATTTTGAATAGACCCTCTTTTGTGCAGATGTTGACAGCATTGTGGTTCACTGGATGTGTCAACAGCTCCATTCATGTAGCAGGTACATTCTCTGTCAGTTTCTGTGCATCCAACATATTGCATCAGCTTTTCTGTGATATTCCATCATTGCTTATACTTACCTGTTATGGAGAAAATAATTTAGAATATGCATTTATTATTGCTAGCTGTTGTTTTGGTTTTCTATGTTTCATTTTATGGTTGTTTCCTATATTCATATCTTCTCCATTGTTCTAAGGATTCCATCTGCTCAAGACAGGTTTAAAGCTTTCTCCACTTGCATGCCCCATCTCACTGTAGTGACCTTGTTCTCATGTCCTCTGGCTTCATTGCATACTTAGTTTCCACCTCAAAATCCCCATCATCACTGAATCTCTTTATGTCTGTGTTACATGCTCTATTACCTCCCACCATCAATCCTGTCATTTACAGCCTGAGAAACAGGCACATGAAGGTCGCCTTTGTAAAAATGTTTGGTGCACTAATGGCCTCAAATATTTAAATGTCTAAAATATCCATGACTCCATTAACAACTTTAGCATTTCTAATTATTTGTATATACTCATTTATTTTAAAATTGTATCTCTATGATTCCATTCTTGTTGCTACATAGGATTCTGCATTTTATAATATTAAATGCATCTGAATTTTTATGAGAATCTTGGCAACTTCCAATTCAGTGGTAATTTTCAAAAGGTTATGTTCATATCAACAGGCCATAGGTTTGGGGATTATTGTTTAATTCCCATTCATTTTCACCAACACCAATCTCTTTCTTACCTGGGACAATTTATAATAGTTTCAAAATTAATGTATTTTATTTCAATTACTAAGAGTGCTTTTCCCCATTTTATTCTTGCAGTAATTAAAATGAAAATGAATATTCTTAATTGGAGATTTTTTCTCTTTCACTTTTTATATTGTTGAGTACTTTTATAAGTTATGAGAGCTGAATTTTATAAAAACATTAGTTCCTCTACTGTGGCCTTAGAAATATTACATTCAGAATAATCTTTGAGATAATTTATGAGCATAGTATATTATCAGCAGAAATTCAGCATCTTCTAATTACATAATGACAGTTTTAAGAGTCAAATAGCATAGTCTATAATTAAGAGTATATTATGATCCCATTTCCAGAAACAGTAATATTATGAAAAACTCACATTTCATTCATCCTCAGATTTCATATTTCCATATTTAGCCTTTATATAAATAAAATAATAAATTTAAACAATTGATTGATAAATTAAATCTACTTCCTACTTGTTCTAAATTTAAATGTGATTCTTTTATATTTAAACATCCTAGTTTCAATTTACCCATCTAACAGAATTTTACTTTTTCTCAATTTAAATTTATTTCTAATTTCTTTCTAAATTTTTATATGTTTTCATGGAAATCAATTTCCCTTTCATTTATATTAGTTTTGTGTCATGCTTCAGCTCTCACACCACTAATCAGATCAATAATTTTCCTTGTTTTGTTATTGCTTCCTGTCTTACTGTTCTGTTTCACTCCTCTCAGTTCCCAGACACGTTTCCTCAAGCAACTTAACTGCGCAAAGGCCTTATCTTAGGTTGAACTTTAGGGAAAGATAAACTCAAACATTGTCAGTAAAATTTCTTAGAAAATAAATTTTCTCACATTGCACTGCTATTTTAATTATGAACAATAAATTTACATATATAACATTGTTTGAAATAGGTTGATACTATTATAGTGATTATAAAAATGTAAATAATAAAATCTTCTCAATTATATAAATCCTAATATTTCAAGATATTTAATTTCTGTGAAAATCTCTATTTTAGTCCAAATAAGCATTTTCAATCAATTGATAACAAGTGCAAACTGACTTCCTGTAACCTCCCACTACTTTACATTAGATGTTGGGGAGGAAATATGTCTCCTCTCCACAACTGCATAGAGAAAAATATTGTTAAAATTTGAAGTTATCTGAGGACTGAAAATTGGTGTCTGTTGTTTCATGGTTGCAATTTTTCTTGCTAGTAAGTTTGGAGATATTTCACATGTCCACTTGTCACTTGAAATCTTTTGGGAATGTTGTATCCATAACATTCTCAAGGAATAGCTCTCAACTGTGTAGAAAAGCTCTATCAACTGGTGATTTTATTCCAATTTTTTAACTGACAAGTAATTTTTGGCAAGTACTTCTATTATTACTTAATACTATTTCTAGTAAAAAGAGGACAATAGAGCCTATAAAGGAACATATGATAATATGGAGTGTCAATGGCATCAACTTGAATCCTGCTTATGAAATAAAACTTCAATATTAAAGAAGAAAGAGAGGAAAATCAGATTGGCATAAAGTAAAGTCTGAGAAATGGCTGGATAAGTTAGATACTCCATCTCTATGAAACAAGGGTGAAGCTAGACAAAAAATATTTTTTAAATGGTGATCCCTAAATATTATATTGCATGATACAATATGACACTTAATTTGATTGAGATAATGATTCTGCTAAATTTTGTGCTCTCCCATCATCACAAAATTAAAGTTCAATATCTTTACTCATTCATGAAATATAAATTGAAACCCAAATTATTATATCAATATACAGCATTCTCATGGTAATTTTATGAGTAATAGATATGAAAGGAAATAATGGAATTTTCAATCAATAATAAAATGAATTAATTGTGGTGTATTCATAAAATGGAAACATATACAGCAAAGAAAATGAGAAAAATGGGTGCATTGAGAGGGACGGCAGTACCCTCAGACTGGACCATGCAACCCTTGACATTTATAAGCCACTTCGCCTGACATCTAGGCAAGACTTGAATTGGGCTTTGAGTTCTTGTTCAGCCTACAAATATTTTTTCCCTCTTGCTTTTGGATGGGGGCATCTGCATGCCATTGAGACAGAGTTTGAGATTGGGGACTGTGCGTCGTGTTTTTTTGTGGGACATTGTCTGTGAGCTGTCACCCTTGCTTTTTACTGTAAGAATAACTTTCATTTTATTTCAAATGCTTTTAAACAAGTAGAATATAACATAACTGCAGTTATTTATATGTGGGTAACTGCGTCAGAATCCCTATATACATGAGAAAAACTCCAAGAATAGAGAGACTAATCAGAAATGCTTTCTGTGAAAGACAAACTAGAGCTTGCTCTCAATAGAGGACAGATTCATAAAATAATTCACAAAGATCTCCTCTAAATTACCAAATCAAAAGTGAGTTTATTCAAAGATTAAGGAGTCAGGGAAAAAACTGATAGCTAGGTTATCATTATTCTACCAGTAATAGTAGTTAACATTATTTAATTAACTAAAAAAAAACTTGTACAGAAATTGTTGTACAAATTGCATTCACCAATAAATGAAATCATTGAGGCTTCTCATTTTTAAAGACTGAATTTTTCAAAGGTGCTAACTAAATACCTTAAATTTTCAAGTTGTGTGTAGTTTATCTTTTGAGTAATGATTTCATTCTTAAGAAATAATTTATAGTAAGATGATAGAAATATAACATTCATTTTCAAAGTTTGTATTTTGTCAAGTATTTTAAAAAAGGTTTTCTATTTTAAAGACACCAAATATGTGCACAAAAAATATCATTAAAATGTTACTACTGAGTAAAGTCCATGTCTTACATTTATTTTAAATTTTCCCCAACTCTTCCTATTATTATTTTTTAAAATATATTTTTATTACAGAATGTGAACTTAGAAAACAATCATGAAAATTTGAGGACTTCACATACAACAGCCTTCCACCAACACACCACACTGTAATGGAACATTTGTTATATATTATGAGATAATATCATCAGACTATGACCACTAACCATGGTCCATAGGGTACACTTGGCAAACTATGTCCATCCTGTCCCATTATCAACATGTCATGCTTGGTGTGGGTGTGGCATGTTTGTCTGTTTCGGCTTCTGATGTGTGTACTTCTTTTCCCCCATAATCATCAGTTTGACTCATGGTTTATTCACATAACTTCTATATTTGGAAGATGACCACAAAACAGAATTAGAGCTTTGTGACCCAGTTTCTTGGAAGAGCTACTTTTGTATTTCAATGGTGTCTGCTTTAGTCAGCCAGGCTTTCAATCTAGGAAAACTCTTTTCAAAAGGTTCCCTCCTTCCTGCCCCCCTGCCTCCCAGTCCCAAACAATGGGTGGCAGATATGCTCAGGCTGCATTGATATTTTAATCCTTTTAGCCCTTTTATTAGTGGGTTTTCCTCCATCCAACTTGGAACTGCATACAAAGAGCCTACAAATGGTAAAAACCAACTGATTTAAAGTCCCTGAAATGCATGCAAATTAAGATTGCCTAAAGTATGCAATCAGTTCCATGTTTTCAGATCTGATTTTTATTTAGCAGTGTCCATGGTACTGCTGGGATATCAGCTGTGTTTCTCATGCTGGTGGGCACATGCTGTCACTGAAAGACCAGGAGATAAAGCTAGACCTTGCATTAAGGAGCAGAGGAGAAAAAGGAAAAACACTAAATTTGAATTTGATAGAAGACTGCATTCAGATCTCTGTCCACGTCTTTGCATGAGGAATAATATTTTCATATAATAACATTCTTTTGTATAAATAAATAAATAAATAAATATTTAAATGGTCTTTGTGCCTTTAGATATATCATGATCAAAATGACTAGCCATTTAAGATACTGAGTAGTGGTACACAGTTATATAAGATGGATATTTTTAGCTTTGCCTGTGCACTACAAGTTAAAGTCATAGTATTACTTCCTTGTAACAGTATTTGTTTTCATATTGGATGCAAAAAAATGGCAGTTTAAAATTCAATATATTGCTTTTAATAATAAAAATGATTTGTTAAACTAATGAGTAGAATTGAATAGACATTTTTCTAATAAAGATATGCAAATGCCCTTTAAACACATGAAAAGATGATCTACATCACTACTCCTTTGGTGCATGCAACTCTCAACCACAATGAAATGCCACTTCATACCCAAAAGGATGGTTATTATTTTAAAAAATCATGGAACATGACAAGCATTGGAGAAGATTAAGAGAAATTGAAAACCTAGTGCATTGTTGGTGAGAATGTAAAATGGTGCCGCCACTATGGAAAGCAATATGGTAAGTCCTCAAAAAATTAAATATAGAACTACCATTTGACCTAGAAATCACACTTCTAGATATATACACAAAGAGAGTGAAAACAAAGTTGCAGATACATAGAGCAAGGTTTATAGCAGCATTATTCACAACAGTGAAAATCTGGAAAAAGCACAAATATCCATCAACACATGACAGGATAAACACAATGTGGTACTGCACTCACTGGAATATTATTGCAGTACAAGAGAAAATGAATTATTAGACATGCTGCCACATGGAAGAACCTTGAAACATCAGGCTCCATGAAACATGCAAGGTACATAAGTGCAAACATTGTATGATATCACTTAGATGACTGGAAATAGTAAATTCACAGACATTGAAGAAGACTGGAGTCTGCCAGATGAAGTGGGGAGGGAGAAAGAGGAAATGTTTTTTAAAATAAAAATAAAATTACATGAATAATATTTCAACAAATGTTGATGGGACAACTGGATATCCACATTCAAAACAATGAAGTTGGACTTCTAGCTCACAGCATATGTAGCAGTTTGGCATTATTTATGAATTCCAAAAATAAATATTGGATTATGTTTGTAAACTGGTCTTTTCCTCTGGGTGTATTAGAATGTATTGGATTCAGAGGTTTTACTTTTACTTGGTTAAATAATGATTAAGGATTTGATTAGGCCACATCAGTAAGATGCTGAGTCCTCACCCTCTTGGTGGGCAGGGACTCACAGAGAAACTGCACCACAAAGAAGGGTGTTTGGAAATTTTGAGCTGGAGCCCTGGGAAGTAAGTACACAGAGGAGCTTGGTTGTGAGGAAAGAGTAAAGGTCCCAGGAAGAGAAAAAATCTGTTCACTTGATAGTCTATAGCTGGACTTGTGGAGATAGGAGAGGAGTTGGGCTCAGAGAGAAGCAAACCCCAGAAAGAGAGGAACCCAGGAAGCCTGTACTCTCACAGATGTTGGCAGCCATTTTGCTCCAATACATGGCAATAACCTTTGACAAGGGAAGTAACATGCATTATGGCCTGGTAAATGTAAGCTTCTACCACAAATAAATACCCTTTATAAAACCAACAGATTTCTAGTATTTTGCATCAGCACTCCTTTGGCTGACTAATACACCATATGTAAAAAGTAATTCAAAATCAATCAAAAGTCATATGTAAACATCTCTATTACTCAATAGAAAACATAGGGTAAATCTTTATTACCTTGAATTAAAAAACAAAAGCTTATGTGTGTTATTTAGAGTTTATCCTTAAATGGGTACTGAAAATACTTCTGTAAAAATTAAGGCTTTCTAAGTGAAAATTCTCTACATCCCCAGTGATGTAGAATATACGAAGCTATGGCATTTTTGGTGAATGAAACCAGCACCTAGAAAATAATTTTGCATTATATCCTTTGTTAGCTGTGGCACAAACTCAGATATTTCTCATATGTTCACACTGAAAATAAATTAATTTAAAAAAGAATTAGTAGGATTAGTATAAAGAAAAAATTCAAATTTCTATAAAGCAATATTTGGAGATAATATCATGGTATATCTCATGGTAAAACTAATATTTTAAATATATATATATATATTAGCGTTATTTGAAAATTATAAGTAAATTTATAAAAATCTTATTAAAATTATTTTGATATGATCTTAATAATGATTCTAAGAAGTATGTGGATTTTGAAGTGAATTAATTAATGAATTGATATAAAAGAATCATGTGTAGTATTAATATTACAATTCACAATTCAATTGCTATAGATTTGAAAATCACAAAAGAACAATTATTTGATAAATATTGTAGGGCAATTTGAGAAATGTGTCCTAGACACATAAAACTTAATGTGCATAAAATCAAAGCAAAAAAAATGACAACAATTTATTTTTTATTATAAAAATATATAAAACATAAAAATTGTCATTTTAACGTTTTTATATATTTTTATCACAGAATTTGAAAAATGACAAAACAGTCATGCACATGTATAGAATTCCCAGAAAACAACCTTTCACCAACATATCACACCGTTGTGGAAAATTTGTTACAGATTATAAAATAATATCATCAGATTATTACCACTAACTATGATCCATAGAATACATTTGGCATATCTTTTCATACATTCCTGTTATTAGCACAGTACGTCTTTGGCATTGATGCAAGACTATTACAATATTTCTGTTAACTACAGTCAACTGGTTACATTAATTGTATTTTATCTGTGACTCTCCAATTCCCACCAGCCAGCAATAGTGATGCACATCCTTTCTAGTTCAAAGAAGGACATTCCTGCATTTGTACTATTAACCTCGATTCTCATCCACATCTGAGTAGACTGTGTTATTTAGTCCCTAGATTATAATCTAGCTTTCTTTCAATTGACCTTTACATCCCTAAACTACCCTTTTCAGCCACAATCCCAAAGAGTAAGTTTACTAGGAGATAAGAGGAGGGCTGCAAAGGAGTACTGATGATTAATGTATGTAGAAGTTTTAATTCACTTCACTGTAAATGTGTAGAACAATTTAAATTTTACAAATAATTTGCAATAATTACATTTGTAATGTGTAATCATCATCATCAATTTCCATAAATTTTCATCCATCAAAACAGAAATTTTGTACCAATTAAGAAATATATGTCTCACTTTTCCTCCACCCCATAGCACCTGAAACCTTAAATGAATTTTCTTTTTCTATGAATTGACTTATTTTGTATATCTTCACTGAGTGGAATCATACAATATTTCTCCTTTTGTTTCTGGCTTATCTTACTCAGCATAATGTTTTACTAATGTGCATGTATACTATTCAGTAATAAAGATGATAAATTCTGCAAGGTAGGTAAACCTTTAAAGGTCAAGAAAAGTGAATTAAAGAATAATAAATTTATAATAATACCATAAGCATAATATTGTTTGGAAACTTCCAGCATAAAAAATGGAAAAGACATGTATGTTATTTATGTACAGATGAAAAATAATTATATTCAAAATGGCTATATATTAAATTATAATATTCTATATAAAACACAAATTATTATGTTTTTTTCTACAGAATAACACTGTAGCTACTTTTCAGTACTTCCTTTCTCTCTTATATGTCAGGGTCTACAAACAAAGGTAGAAGCAATTTTACTTTCTAAATTCCATGTCTCACACCTGCTTTGAAGACAAACATACATCACTTTAGGTCATGTCTTACAGGTTATATAATATTTTCTGACCTTTTCCTAGAAAGCTAATTCTCTCTTTAACACAACACAACAGCTGCATGTTTAATTTCAATGAAAATAGAATTTTTTATGGGGGCTCATTTTGTCTATTTTTTACATGTCTGCAATTGTAGGATTTTTATTAAATTTATCTCCCCCATTTTTTTGCTTTGTGTTATTTGAACACAGTATATATATTCTCTCAATTACTAATTATTCCAAATATTTTAGAAGCAAATGTTTTCTGGGTTAGGTGCTGCTGCATGTGAGTGCTCCACCATGAGGACTTCATCATTCAAGTACAGAAATAGTTGAGAGCTACTTAGATCCTGCAACCGGTAGCAAATCTTGTGATTACAATGTTGCTTGCTGTCTCCGGGTTTATTTTCTACCTGGTTTCCCTTCATCTTTAAGAGAGTATATGTCTTGCATCCTTTATAGCAAGCAAGGCTTTCAAGTTTCATGAATGACATTTCTCCCATTTAAATTTCTGTCAGAGAGTATTCTTCAGTATTATTTCTGAGGCTATTCAGTACAATTTTCTGGTTATTGCAGGATGAGTAACAATCTTATTGGTCAGCCCTCCCTGTTTCTGGATTATTTGGATTTTCAATTTCTCAAAACATGTTTTCCTGGAAGTGTCGTTAAAGCATAGGTAATACAAAAGACTTTGTGGCACTTCTGAATAAAAAATTAAAGGGTTATCACATGAAAATATGGAGGCTTTATGAATGAAACTACAAAATCTGGTGATAATATGTAAATACATATTTTTGAATAATTTAGGGAAACAAATTTTCCCAATTTGTAGATTTAATGCATTTGAATTGGTATCAATTATGAATACTATCATTTGTTCATATGGTGCTGAATTTTATCTAAAACATGTAAACAGCAAAGAAATAGTCCTGTAATTGCTGAAAGCAATGACGTGCTCATGCATAATTTGATATATGAAAAATATATAATAATATTATATTTAATAAAAGGAAAGACTGCTCTGTAACTGGTGCTGGCCAAATTATTTTAGGAAGAGTGAAAGATACTTCATTCCATAGATGACCCCTAAAGCTCAGAGTAATTGTACAAATAAAATGTGATGAAAAAAATAAAAAATATGAGAAGAAAACTTACAGTGATATTTCCTCATTTTATTTTGAAACATAGCTTTCTAGGAAAATATTAAATAACAACACTGAAGTGTATATATTTCATATGACACAAATAAAAATATCTACATATTTAAAAATAAATATGTAGAAAGAATACTTGACCTACTAAGAAAAGTATTTCCAATTTATACTTTTGATGTATCACTAATACAATTAGTAAGTACATAGGTAACAGGAGTGGGCATCCTGTAAATCATGGATTTCATTGTCAGTTGAGGGTGAGGACAGGTGCACACAGGCAATGTGATAAGACCGAAAAATAGTCTGGAAAATTTGATATAAAATGTTATTGGAATTTTAGGGACAATTTAAATGTAACCCCTTTTCCTATTCTGGGTTCAAATATATAGAGATCACTTCAGAAATCACAGGCATGGAGAGGAAAATGCCAATCTTATTGCTTATGATGTGTAAGGTAAAAGGCCTGGAGGTGACCAGGTGGCACTCTCAATGAACTAGCATAGATGTGAGAAAACAGGGTGAAGCTATGTCTGGATCTAAAGAACTGAAAAAAACAGACACAAGATTACTCTTAAGAGAGAATAAATGAACCCCTCCAATAGTTTCCTACCCCTGCCATAACAAAGAACCATAAACTAGATGATTTTAAACAATGGAAACTTTTCCCTTACACTTCTGAATGCTGAAATTCTAAATCAAGGTGTTGGCAAGGCCATGCTCTTTCTGAAGTGTCTGGGAAAGGATCCTTCCCTACCTTTTCCCAGTTTTTAGGGGTCACTAGCAATCTGTTTCCCTTGGCTTGAGGCAGCAGAAGTCTAATTTCTACCTGTCTTCACATAGTTTTCTTCCTTTTGTGCTTGATTCTGTGTCTTCTCCAACTCTAATAAGAACATCAATCATAACTAATTAGGTTTCACCCAAGCCCATTATAACTTCATCTTAATTTAAATTATATCTGCAAATAATGTTTTGCCAAATAAGGTAATATTCATAAGAACTGGGGTGAGGATGTCAAAACATTTTTTTGTGGTGCAGGTATCAGACCCAAATACCCACTTAGATCTCAAACCTTGTCTTACACTTCAGCTGAAGAAAAACAAACCAGGAAAAGATGACAGCAAAATAAGGAGCTCCAAGAGTTAGTTCATCTATAAGGCAGTTAGTAATAATGCAGAGCTATCTAAAGCATAGTTTAGGGGCACCCAGGAGACCAGGATAATTTCCTGCAACATACTTGAAAGAATGGAAGGAGGAGAATGCCCATCTACAGTGAAGATTCATGTGTAGAGCACTCCATGCCATGGATGCCAGTGCCCATCCTCCACTGTTGTCATAAGCCACCTCAGGAAATATGCTGTGGCTGGAGTTAGAAGCTACATTTCCTAAAAATGGGGGAGGAAGAGATGGTCAGGCACTGACTTCAGCTACTGATTAGTCAATTAAGCTTGTTAAAGTATAAACCAAAGAACAGTAAAAGTTTGAAACTGTCCAAGTCAGAATGAGTCCAGTACCATACATTGTAACTCCACTCCCAGCTTGAGTGGAAGGAAGGCTAATGGAAATTCACAGTGAATGTAGGGACTGGCTTCATTCTACCCAGGGTGCATTGAAGCCCTAGACAAGGATTCAGTCTCACGTCCAGCAGGGAGGTAGCTGGGATGACCAGTACCAGCCTTTCTAGCAACAGCAGGCAATTTTTGCCATAACAGACTAGATAGTTGGACACCTGGGACTCCATTCCCACTCCTCAGTAAGATAGGAGGGAAGCTGTGATTCCTCAACCTCTCTGGACAAGTGCAAGTGATTTCAGCCTGCACAGATTGCTTTTTTGAGTGGCTTCAAAGTCCTCCCTACTCCGCCATCAAATAGGAGTTGCCGGTGTTTCTTCAGCCTTTCTGGACAACTGTAGGCATTTTCAAGATGCACAGATTGAATACTTGGATACCTATAGCTCCATCTCCACCTCCCAGTAGTATAGGTGTGTAGATATCTTCCCTCAACCTCTCTCAGCAACTGCAGGCACTTTTGGCCTGTAAAGACTGGTTTGATGAGCATGTAGGACTCTACTCTTGCCCCCTATAAGATAGCAGGTTGCTGGTGTTTCCTCAGCCTCACTGGGCAACTGCAGGTGCTTTAACCTGTATGAACTGTATGTTAAGTGCCTGAGGTTACATACCCATTGATGAAAGGACTAAAGGGAGGTGGTGCCTTTCCAGACTCTTGGGCAACTGCAGGTGCTATATACACACAACAATTAGATTGTAGGACACACCAGAGTCCATCCCTACCCCAAGGAACAAAGGAAGGGGGCCAGTGCTATGTTAGTTTCCATCCCAGTCCCAGGCTGGAGAGGAATTCGTGTGAAATTTCATCAGTCTCTCTGGGCAACTAATACAGTCTTGGTCTTCATGGCTTTGATTACTACACATGCCTGTAGGTCCAACCGTATCCTTGACAGAGGAGAAAGGTGGTAGAAGATTCCTGGAGCAATACAGAGAGCTTCATCCTCCAAAGCTTACAATATCCATCACCTTTGGCTCCCACTAAATAACAAGTAAAGGAGAGATGTCAAGAAAGCCCTAAACTAAACCATCATCCAGAATAAATACACTTAGTAAGCCAGATGCCAAGACATCAAAAAAAATTATAATCCATACCAAAAAAAAAAGAGGAAGATATGGCCCAGTCAAAGGAACTAGATAAGCTTCCAGATGACATAAAGGAGTTGAAACAATTAATCATAGATGTTCAAACAAGTCTCCTTAATGAATTCAATGAGATAAAGGATATTAAGAAGACACTAGGTGAACACAAAGAGTTGGAAAGCATACATAGAAATATAGCAGAACTTACAGGAATGAAAGGCACAGTAAATGAAATGTAAAATACACAGGAGGCAAATCAAAGCAGATTTGAAGAGAGAGAAGGTAGAATCATTGAGCTCAAAGACATGGTCTCTGAAAATGAACAAACAAAAGAAAAGATGCAGAAAAAATGGAAAAAATTAAATGGGGTCTCAGGGAATTAAATGACAGCAAGAGACATGCAAACCTATGTGGCATGGGTTTACCAGAAAGAGAAAAAAAGGGAAAAGTGGCAGAAGAAATATTTGAAGAAATAAAGGCTGAAAATTTCCCAAACTTATTGAAGGACATAGATATCTGTGTACAGGAAGCACTACATACTCCCATCTGAAGAAATCCAGATCAACCTACTCTGAGACAATTACTAATAAAAATGTCAAATGACAAAGAAAAAGAGAGTATTCTGAGAGCAGCAAGAGAAAACCAGTACATCACATATACGGGATATCCCAATAAGATTAAATGTTGATTTCTCATCAGAAAACATGGAGGCCAGAAGGCAGTGGTAGGATATATTTAAGATACAGCAAGAGAAAAGCTGCCAGCCAAGAATCTTATATCCAGCATGATTGTCCTTACCTTGGGAAGCATAGAGAGAATGAGAAATGATGAGTTGTTTATTATTATTATTATTATTATTATTATAGTAATGAAAGTACACTAAGAATGACTGAAGTGATGAATGCACAAATATGTGATTGTATTGAGTACCATTTGATTGTACATTTTGGATGGATTTATGCTTTATTAATATATATCAAGAGAATTGATTTGTTAAAAAAAATGAAGGTGTCTTTAAAATAATCAAAGATAGAAACAGATTTTGTAACCAAGATCCTTGCTTTGTGGGAAATACTAAAGGGAGTGCTACAGCATGAAAAGAAAAGGCAGGAGAGAGAAACTTGGAAGAAAGTCTAAAAGTGAAGATTATATCAGTAAAAGTAACTAAAAGTATAAAAAGAATTATTAAAATAAAATATGGAGACAATACCCAAAAGTGAAAATGAGTGAAGAACTGCCTTTACAGTAAAACATTGAATTGTAATGGATTAAACTCCCCAATCAAAAGAAACAGACTGGCAGAATAGATAAGAAAATAAGAGTCATTTATATACTGTCTGCAAGAAACTACTCTTAGGCCCAAAGATACTAATAAATCAAAAGACATTATGTTAAGTGAAATAAGCCAGACACAAAAGGACAAATGTTACATGGTATCACTAATAAAACAAATTTGAAGAATAAACACAAGTTAAAAACTAGAGTACAGGTTATTTAGGAGATAGGAGGGTAGAGAAGGTGGACTGATGCTTAATGTAGGTGGAAATTTTAATTAATCTGACTGTAAAATTTAGAAATGAATAGAGGGGATTATAGTGAGTAGAACTAATGAAGCTGGTTGATGGTTGTCTGGTTAGTGAGTGATGATGGGATGGGGTGGGTGTTTTGTAGCTTGAAAGACATAAATGGGTAGTCAAGGGAAGAAAAGGATAGTCGAGGGATTTAAATATCAATTGAAAGAAAGCTAGTGAATAATCTAGGGACTGAATAGCATAGTGATCCCAGAGGTGGATGAAAATTGTGACTAATAATACAAATACGGGAATGTCCTTCTGTGAACTAAAACAATTGTATGTCACTATAGCAAGTTGTTATGAATGTAGAGAATCACTGGAAAAATACAGTTAATGTAACCTATAGACTGTAATTAACAGTAATACTCTAATATACTTGCATCAATAACAAAGATGCACTGTCTTAATAGTGGGGAGTTATGTAAGGGGTATACTATATGTACACTGTGGTTCACAGTTGGTAGTAATATTCTGATGGTGTTATCTCATGAGCTGAAGCAAATGTTCCACACCAATGTGGTGTGTCCATGGAGGGGTGTTGTATGGGTATTCCACACATGTGCATGATGGTTTTGTAAGTTCACAATGTCTCTAATAAAAATACTTTAAAAAAAAAACACAACAGAAAATGAATCAGGCATTCCTTCTAGGGAAGAATGAATAGGGCAAGAATAAATTGTCAAAGTTATTATTGGGTGTAACTCCTCCCCACTGAAACAGAAGACAATCAAATGTCCTTTCCCCTGGTCATTTGGCTGCTCTCCCTTATTTCTACTGCTACCCTGATGTATTTTGGGGAGAACTGGTTGGCTTTTTTCAACTTCACCAAAAGAGGGAAAAATTGGGATAGATTGTCTAACATCTAGAAGCTGCAACCCATCAGTGAAAAAAAGGGTGAATAATTACTCAGTATTTATTCAAATGCTTCCTATTTTACAACCATAAAATACGGAGAAACTACTCTGAGCTAGTTATACAATAAGATTCCATGCTTTGCAAAAATTCATATTAAACTCAAGGGAGAAACACATCAATTATAAAATTCCATTACCAAATACTCAGTGGGAAAAATCACAAAGATAAAATCATCTTTTAATTAAAAGTTCAAAAGAATCTTCATTTTTAAATTCTTTTTCAGAGTCTCTTCAAGTTATAAGTGGATGCATTTCCTAAGCTTCTACTGCATAGAACAATTTTCAGATGGAATGGGAGTCACTATTTCAGAGATTCACAAATTGGTTTACTGCCAAACATCACATTAGTAACAAAAATTTCCAGTCATGATTTCTCATAGCATTGTCCTTCTTTTTTTTTTTTTAGTATTATTTAATTATATTCAATTTTATTCAAATTTTAGTGTAAAAATCAATATTTACATCTTACTCTTTATTAGAGACATTACATCAAATCAGACATTTTATGAATATCAAATTACAGTGAATACTTATAAAAATATTTCATATCATTTCAATTCACTTATTAAAGAATGGGAGAACAGATGAAACAGAAATTCAAAGTCTTTAGTATGTCAAAGTATTTGTGCCTGTCTTCTCTCATCCTTCTACATACATGATATAACTTTGGGTTAAAGGTACTTGATATTCTTTGAATGCAGAAATAGTAATTCATTTACCAAATTTGCATCCTAGGGTAGAAAAGTAGATTGAGAAATACTTATGGCATTTAGCTTTATGAAGATAGTCTGCTTTTCACATTCAGAAATTACAAACTAAATTCTTTAGGCATATTTTCTTGCCAAAAGTTTGTAATGAAACATGTTTGCCATGTATGGGGAAAATAATTATTATGTTATTCAATTCTGGTTCCTTATTTGGGAAATGTACAAAAATAACTCTCCTATGATCAGATTTATTTTTTAAACTTTCTTTTTTCCTTCTTGAATAATCATAGCCTCTTAAAACTCTCTTTCCCTTCAAGACCTGTTTTTCCGGCCTTGGCAAGGTAAGGTTTACACAAACTTCTGAATTTTCCTGGTTTTGTGATTTCTTTCCTTCTTTCTTTCTGTCCCACTTCTTTCATAAAAGCTCCTTAAAGTTTTGAGTTTTATCTTCTTTCTTATCTGTGTCCTGCTAGGGTAGCATTGAGTGTTTTAGTGTTTAGCATTCATTTCTATCCCAGACATTTCTTTTTAACCAATAGATTATCTCTCTAGGAATTTCACTTTCTGAGAAATATGATATCTATGATCTATGATTCTTGACGGCATGTATTCTTCAAACAACCTTGCCCAATTTCCTCTCCCAATTTGTATATTCCCCATCATGGTGTCTGGCTCTGAACGTACAGAATAGATTCCACCAGAGTACGATGGGCACTTAAGTCTGAAAATGAAGCAGGGCACTCCATGTAGTATAATAATAACAGTTAAGAAACTAGGACGCTGGTTGTGGTTGCCTGCAGAATGTTCTGAGTAACAGTCTTCACTGCCCAGAAGTTTACAGAGTGTCATTTAGGGCAAGAACTAGAAGGCACCGAGTCAAGGCAGGGTTTGCATGATCATAAATATGTCTTTTTGAAATTACTGATTGCTCTAGTTTTCTAAAGTCTGCCAAGCAATATACCAGAAATGCATTGGCTTTTACAATGGGGATTTATTAACCTATGAGCGTACAGTTCTGAGGCTGAAAATATAGGCATCATCAGGAGAGCTTTATCCCCGAGCTGGAGATGTGGGTAATCAGGCACAATGCAACATCATCAGAAGATTGTAAATATTTGTGTGTATGTCCATATTTATGCCAGCATTATACTGTTTTGATCACTGTGGCATTGTATATTAAATTTTAAAATCAGGGAGTGTGAGACCTACAGCCTTGTGCTTCTTTTGTAGTATTATTTTAGCTTTGGAAGGCCCCTTGCAATTAAATGTGAATTTGTGGAATGACTTTTCCATTTCTACAAAAAACAGCTGCTGGAAATTTGATAAGTATTGCATTGTATCTGAAGATTGCTTTTGCTAGAATTGGCATTTAAATAGTGTCAATTCTTAATCTTGAATACAGAATATCTTGTCATTTAAGTAGATTTTATTTAATTTATTTAATCAACCTTCACTTCCTTGTAAACTTTACTAAGATATTTTATTCCCTTAGGAGCTTTTTTCAATGGATTTTTAAAAATTCAATTTCAGAATATTTCTTTTTGATGTATAGAAACATAACAGATTTTTGCACATTAAATGTATACTTGCAAGTTTACTGAATTGATTAGTTCTAGTCATTTTCTTATATAATTTTGGAGATTTTCTATATAAAGGTACAGGCTATCTCTAAACAGATATAGTTTTACTTCTTTCTTTCCAATGCCTTTTACTTCTTTTTATTTCATAATTGTTGAACAAGGACTTCCAGTACAATGCTGAATAGCAGTGGTGAAGATGCACGTCTTTGTTTTTTTACCAGACCTCAGGAAGAACACTTCCACTATTTCACCATTGAGCATAATGTTTACTGTGGATTTCCTTCTATTTCTTCTTTTACTCTATTTTTCTGATGAAAACTCTCAGCACAATTTCAAACCACTGATAGTCTTCCTTAATTTCATGAGAAAATGAAATTTTAAGGGACATAATTTTCCTAGTATAATGACTGGTTAACTGCTGACTTAGAACTATATGTTTTCAATGATTTTATTAAAATATTTTTTTATAATTTTTGCAAAAAAATGTTGAGACATTATCTACAAAAAGGTCCCCAATTAACTTTTAGAATATTTGATGATGAAAGA